>PVLD010004965.1:0-118390 GCA_004027595.1 Dinomys branickii
GGGACTTTCCCACGTCTCGCCCCGGCAGCCTGGTCCGCCCTACCACATCTCCCCCGGCATCTCAGAGAAATACGCCCAGTTTAAACTTCCCAGCCGAGGTTCCGGCATTCACGCTCACCAAGTCTGTCTCGAGCTGGTGGTGTTTATTAAGGAGGTTCGCTCCCTTGCTGCTCACCCGGTCGCCATCTTCCCCGGATGAGGATATGTGTTTTTAAAGACTAGGATTGCATGCAGCTCACCAAGATGCCCAGGCTCAAGAAATACATGCAAGCTGGTAACAACTGAGACATGCAATGGTTCATGCTCATCCTGGTGCACATGTTCATGAAATCAAGCAGAGGGCAGAACATCCACACTATTTAGACCACTGTATCTCTCACAGCCTTTATTTTAGCCTGAATGCTTACAGTTAACCTTGTACGGTATATTTGCACATGACACTAGTTTATCAGATTTGCCTTTAAAAAAAATCTTTCTGGTGTGCTAATTTCTCCTTTGGATAAATACCCCCAAGTAAGCTGGCTATATTTTATATTACTCAGTGTTTTTTTTGAAGAAATCTCCATACCACTATCTATAATGACCATACCAATTTATATTCCCACCAACAGCATGTAACAATTATTTTTTCTCCACATCCTTAGCATGCTATTTTGTTTTTTAAGTAGCAGCCATTCTAACTGGGGTGAAACAATATCTCACTGTAGTTTTTATCTGTATTTCTATGATGGCTATTATATAAAACGTTTTTATTCTTTCTCATACATTTTTATTGTTAACTTGAGTTCTTTATTTTGTATATTATCCCTTAAGTCAATAAACCACTGACAAATACTGTCTCCTATTCTATGAGTGGTTTCTTCATTGTTCATTGTTTTCCTTGCCATGCACAAGCTTTTTAGTCTGATCTAATTCCATTTGTTAATTTTTCTTTTTGTTTATGTGGTTTTGGGGTATTATCAAGAAAACTACTGCCTGTCCCAAAGTCTTTAGGTATTTCTCCTATATTTTCTTTTTGTAGATTGAGTCTCAAATCTTAAAATTAGGTATTATATCCACTTTGAGTTGATTTTTGTACAGGATGAGAAAGAGGGTCATTTTAACCTTCTGCATGTGGATATCCAGTTTTTCTAGAACCACCTGCTAAAGAGGCGGTTCTTTCTCCTTGTTTTGTGCCTTCTTCAAAAATTAACTGGCTGTTGATTTCTGGTACCACCCCCCCCCCGCAAAACAAAAATTAACTGGCTGCAGATGCATGGGTTTGTCTGGGATATCTTCTCTGTTCCACTGGTTTCTGTGTGTTTTCACATCAATAGCATGTGTTCTGTGATGTAGCTCTGTGGTATGCCACAAAATAAAGCATGGCGGCAGCCTGATGTTCACTCCAGATAGTTTGGCTATTTGGGATCTTCTGTGCTTCCACTTGAATTTTAGGGTTACTTTTCCAAGTTCTCTGAAGAATGTCTTTGCTTTTTGATGGGACTTGCATCTGTAGATTATTTTGGACAGTATGAACATTTTAAAATTCTTCCAACCCATAAACATGAGAACTCTTTTTAAAACTGTGTATCTTGAATTTTGCAATTTTTCCTGTAGAAGTTTTTCACCTCCTTGGTTAAGTTTATTGTAGGTATTTTATTTACTTATTTTTTATAATTATTGTAAACAGGATTGCTTTTATGACTTCTTACTTAGCATATGTGTTTTTGGTGTATAGAAAAGCTACTGATTTTTTTTATGTTGATTTTGTATCCTGCTAATTTACTGCTTTCATTTATTAGTTCTTACAGTCTTTTAGTGGAATCTTATGTTTTTCTATGCAAAGAATCTTAACATCTGCAAATAAGGGTAACTGCCTATCTCCCTTTTTGTATGCCTTTCATTTTTTTCCTTGACCAACTTCTCAGTCTAAAACTGAAAGAGTCCGCAGTGAATAAGATCAAGAGTAGGCACCTGTATCTTACTCCTAGATCTTAGGAGAAAACTTTCATACGTTAGCCTTCTTTTATTTTCTATCCACCAAGTTCCTGGCCACTAGATGGATATTTTTGGTGAACATTTTAACTAAAGTATTATATACATGCAAAAAATAGATTTCCTTTAGCCAAAGTAAGAACCACTGTCTTTTTAAATGAACACTTTATTAAAGTATGCAAGTATAAGATACACAAATGATTGGGGGTGTGTATCAGTGTTAGAGTGTGTGGCTAGTCTGTGTTCAATTCCTAAGACTATGAATCTAAAAACAAAAATCAAAAACTGTAAGAAGTGAGCAAATCGTTGGCATACTGCTCAGTGTGCTGGTTTCAAAGTGAACATGTTTGTATAATCACTGTCCAGATCAAGACATTGCCTACTCCAATACCCCAAAACCTTTACCATGTTCCTTTCAACCATTATTTTCCCTATAAATGGTAACCACTATTCTAATGTCAACCATCATATCTTAATTTAGCTTGTTCTTAAGATTTAAATACTGAGACTTTTCTGTACCTGGCTTCCCCCTTTTTACATAAACACCATGCTCATGAAATTAATCCACGTTGTAGCATGTAGTCAAACTTATCTGTGTCTTACTGTTGTATGCTACTTCATAAATATGCCCCATTTATTTATACTAAATGCTGCTGATGACTGGACTGTGTCCAGTGTGAGGCTATTACAAAGAAGGCTGGAATGAACGTGAAGATATGAATTGTTTCTCTTGTATACTGGTCTTTTACTGAGTGAAATGGCTAAGCCACGGGATAAGCATGTATTCAGCTCTGTTAGCTATGGTTGTCGGGTGGCACCGAAAAAACTATCTTGCTGTAATACTGTGCTTCATTCATCACCCATATGCATTTCCTAAAAACACTGTCATAATGAGATTCTCAAAAACTGCAAAGTTTTGACCATACAATTATAGAATCTATGAGTTCTTATTGACTGTATTTAACAGCAGTCAGTATGTAGCATATTTACTCTATGTATTCGCCCTATTCTTTTTCTGATGAACTATTTGGAAGCAAATACCTCACACCGTATCATTTGTTCCTTAGGGTAAATTCTATTATCGGTCTCCCTTATCCAAACTGCTTGAGTAGAGAAACTATTTTTGGATTGTGATTATACTCCCAATGGCTCATTGCTCTTGGCAGATAACAGTATTCAGAGAACATTTCCTAGGAATAAATGGAAAGATTGAAGCATTTCACCCCAACTACAAAGGATCAGGCTTCAGAGAAGAGCAGAAATGAGGACCATGCTCTAGATCATATGGTCATTCATACAGGGAGAAACCTAAAACCAACTGTAGATACAGAATCACATAATTAGAAGTGCTCTTTCCAAGACATAAAATTTACTTAATGATGCCTTTTATAATATATACCAGATGTCCCACTAAAATCTATGATGCAAATTCAAGGCACATCTTACTATTTCTAAGCTGCACAGATGTGTTTTAATAATTAGTTTCTTTAGCTGATTAGCTTTACAAGGTCAAAATTTGGTCATTTTATACTAAAAAGTAGTGAGAGCTGATTTAGTACCCATGAATGAGTTTGGAATTAGTAGGTTCCTATGGTCAGGGACTTTTCAAAAGCTTTAAAGATTTAAAGAACAAGACTGCAAGGAAAAAAGCTCATCTTGAAGTACTTTTCATTAGCCATTAGAAAAATTTAAAGCTTAATTTAAAAAATAAAATGAAAATAAAAAGTACTGTGACTAAGGAACCTCTGAGATTCGATTCTGAAGTTTCTTTTCATAGCAATTGCAGCCTTAAAAAACCTCATAACTACTTTTACTCTAACCAAAGCTAAATATTGGTGGCTCTCAAATACTTTTCAACTATTTATCATGTATATCAAAAACACAATTCATTCAGATTTGTTTCTAATTAGGACACAGATAACTGTAACAGACCTTTAGTCTAATGCAACAAGAAGAGATTAGCTATACTAAAAGCGTCATTCAAAACACGGACGAGGTTTGAATTCTAAGAAGTCTAAGTAAGCTATTTTTGCAAAGGGATGAAGTGTTCCTAGCTGGGTAGAAACCAAGGACAAATGCTCAGGGAGCATGCATGGCGGGGAAGCGGCAAAGCAGCAGAAATGCCCAGGAACAGGAATTCTGTGGGGATAAGGAGAAGATAGCCAACCTTTAACAGCCAGGCCTCAGTATTTTCATGCACTGGAATTTGGAGAAGCACCCAAAGTACAGGGAGTCCTCTCTGCAGGCCAGTTCTCCCTCACATTACCTATCAGCCAGGAGGAAGCTGGGACTATGATGTAAACCAAGATAAGAGCAGGTTTTGTGTAGGCTACAACCACACAGTTCTGTGTCCCCACCAACAGGACTTTACTGTTCAATTCGCTGCATTTCAGAAACTGAGACAGAAAGACGCTGCCCGTGTCAAGTATCTCAAGACAATCTGTGTCTAACAACTGACTCCCAGGAGAAAACCCTCTCAACAACAGAAGGCGCACTGAGACTGTACACTCTTCAAGACACACTGTACTAACCATTCTCAACCGCTAGGTCATGAAATCAGGTCCAGCTCCACCAGAGAAATTTCCTCTCCCCCTCCAGCTTTGCTCTACACTGAAATCTCCAGCCCTGATTTAAAAAAAAGCCATAAATATCTCAATTTCGTCTTTCTTCCTCTGAGATGTGGTTAAGACTACGAAGGTAGTGGTCTTCTTCGAATGGATGAAGAAAATGTGTATCTATACATAATGGAATACTACTTGGCTATAAAGAGGGATACCTTTTTAATTATTTGTAGGAAAATTAATTCAACTTAAAAAACGTAATGTTAAGTGAAATAACTTAACATTTCTCTTATGAGAAATCCAAAGTATAAATGAAGTATAGAGGATAATGGAGGATTGGGAGGACTGGAAGATAGATCATTTGCGTATGGAAGGGGAGCAAGAGAGGGAAGGGAGAGAAAGGGTTGCGGAAGAACTAGAATCTGCTGTGTATGTACCACAATGAACGGAGTCATTATATTTCTAGAGACCTGGTGTGGCAGTGTGTGAGTGTGTGTGTGTGTGTGTGTGTGTGTGTAATGATCTAATAAATTTATATAATGGTCTAATAAAAGTTAAAAAGGTAATGGTCTTCTTCACTGTAGTAAACTATGGGCTTTATGTGATGGTTTTCCCAGGAAGTGGGTAAGAGGAAGGGGGCTGATGATCCTCAGCTCAAGATGTTGGGAATGACTGAAATAGTACCCGGCCCTGTCCAGCTCAATGCCGGATGGATCAAAGGGATGAGTCCCTCATCCTAGCTAGTGGATAGCCCTCTGTGGGAAAATTTACACGGCATTACTCTTTTACCCAAAGTCAAGCACAAAAGATAAAATTATGCCATCTGAGAATAAACTGGAAAATGTGGCCAATAAACAAAACAGAATCACAGATAGCTTCACGTAATTAGCATACAGACCATAAAAAAGATTATAAATGTGTTAAAGACTCTAGCTGACTACACTGATTAAAGAGGTAAATGAAAATAGGCATTCTAGAACATCAGAAAAGGATAACTCGATGAAAATATTTACTGGCTGACAGCAGGCTAAGAAAATGATTACCTGTAGTTTTTCCTCCAGAAACTGCTTCTCTTCTATGCCTCCAGCCCTACAGCATCCTGTGTATATTGTTATATTTAAATCTTTTCATTCATACTGAAATGTTTTCTGTACCTGCTTTGTCTTATATAAGCACCTTTTCAAGCTAATTTTTATTTTTTATGCCCACATTATACACTAGTATTCAGCACAGAGCATTTAATATTTGCTTATAGTTTTATAAACATTTTAAAATTTATGAATGAAATACGTTAAATACATCTTATATGCCAATACTAAAATATGAGGGTTTATAAAATTCAAAATAAAGCCTTCTATTTTAAGCAGTTAAGTGAAAATATAAAAGAAGCTTCGTATTTCTTACTTAATCCACAAGTTCCTCTGTAACTACTGCAATAAAGAGAAAATGCTTGGGAAAAGTAAGTCTTGTTGAATAATTATAAAAATATGTTGAGGAAGTTTATATAACCTGTAAGTTGCTTGAAGCAATTTCATTGTATACTGATAGAAAAATAGAATGAAAAAGAAATGCTAAAATCAAATGACTTAATAAAAATGATTTAAAAAGATCAAAACCCTTTGAATCTAATACATATTTCTGTGAGCATGTTATATGCTAAATCATCTTAAGTACTTGTATTTTAAAAATAACTTGTTTTATCAAAACATTATTAAAAGTCATTTAACATATATCTAAGATTATGATAGAAGATGCTTTTCTATACCCGTGAGGGGCTTATAGAAAAATGCCCATATATATCCTGCTGGCACACAAAGAAAACCTTACAGAATTATGTGAATGACATTTAAAATAAACTAGAATTTAAAGGACAATGCTAGAAAATTTTTCCTGTGGTGTAAGTGCTGGGGGAGAACACACAAAAAAAGTTGTTTTTCTATGGAAGGTTCTAACAAGCCTGAGAAGTAATCTAAAAACACTATCAGTCTACAGCACACATGCTACTGAAATTAAATCCAAAGGGGTGATTTTTTTTTAATTAGGTGACAAACTGAGATTCTCATTAATAAATAAATGATTATGCATATATTTAAAATGGGCTTACCTACCTAAAAATTGCCCATTTTAATGTGTATCTATCCATTCAAATTTCAGGCACAGGAAGAAAAACAGCATCTAATAAATCTAAAGGTTTATGCTTTGAGTGAAGAAATAAATAACTGAATTTGCAGTACTATCTAAAAAAATACAAATTTCTTTGACTTTCCCAAGTTACTTCTCCATCCCTCTACCAGGTTTGCTTCTCATTTTTCAGCATCTTCACTAATTTTTCTGACTATGTAGAGACAAGTTTCACTCAGGCATTCATCCCTTCTAATGCCTGTGTTATGGATTAGTCCCTTGTAAGCAGGGCAGCAGCTGGTCTATTACTCAAAAGTAGCCTTAAAGACCGGGTGTGTATAATAACAGCTCCAGGTGGTTGGTGAGACAGTGTAGAATGTTGGCATCACCCTGAAAAGCATTCCAAAGGTGGAGTAGATATGGATCTCACAAAGCATGAAAACCCGATAAAAGCTTCAAGCCATATAATTTTACTTATGTCAGGTTAAGAGTAAGTATACTGGGAAGGAAAGGGGGTTTAGAAAAAAATGTAGGTTTCAAACAACTCTAAGCTTACTGAGGGATGGAAGAAAAAACTTCAAAGATCTTTTTATCTGTTGTGCAGAGGGCGAGATACATGACTTAGCTCTTTAAATAAATCTGCTAGTCTTGACTCCGAGGAAGAGAGCATTTTGATAATGCACACTCCTTCTCCCTCCAAAAAACTGCTAGACAATTGGCTGAAAATTATCAAATGTATCCTGTGTATAATTTGGTATTTAAATCTTTTTATTCATACTGAAATGTTCTTAGTATCTACATGTTTTAGACTCATACCTAACATGTTTCAGATTTATCTGAAATGCAAAATAATCTAGTCTCTTTTACACTTAGAATATTTTATTTATGAGGTTTCTCTAGGTAAAAAAAAAAAATAATAATAATAATAAAGGGAAGGGGCTGGGGATATAGCTCAGTGGAATAAGCGTCTGCCTAGCAAGCGCAGGGTCCTGAGTTCGATCCCCAGTACTGCCAAAAAAAAAAAAAAAGTGATAAATTTAATAATAATAAAGGTTTCTCTAGGTTCTTTTTAATAGTTTGTGTAATCCTGCCAAGGAAGTTTTTTTGGATAAAAAAGGAGGACATTTTATTTTATAAGTAAAGTATTACACTGATTTTTATCCTTCACCAGGAAACTGGGAATGTTAGTACTCATTTCAAATGCTGATGAGAACTGAGAGAATGCTTGTAAAGTGACCAGCACCTTACCTGACATCCTAGGGTCCAATAACTGCTATGTAACATCACCAGACTTATCAAGTATTTGACAGAACCATCTCAGAATAGTTTACACTCAATGCTACACATTAAAATCTGTCGTTAGTACTTGGCATGTACTCAATAACAACAGAGTTTGAAACTTACTCCTCTTGAGGCAGGCTATAGAACTGTTACTCAGCATCAGTGGTGACCAGATGTATAGTGCAAGTCCATGCCTACCTATTCCAGTATCAGCTCAAACTCCAGAACTTCCTCGTTTCCAAAAAGACTTATGTACAAACTATTCAAGCACGTTGAGAATAAAAATGCAATGCACAGGTACTTTATCAATGTAAAGTAAGGAAACGTTTATTTCTAATTTTTATTACAGAACTCTTTGAATGTACAAGGACAAATTAAAGTACCTTATACACTAATTTTCAATATCAAAATTTTGGTTACAATCTTTGGATTAAATTAAATAAACTGCTAAATAAAACTAAGCTTTATATCTAAGGATGGCTTCTTTGAACATTAACCTTCTTGCACTATATCCCAAATAACAGAAAGAAAATGATGCTACATACGTGATATGAAACTCTGTAGCATAAAACTGCCCTAGCTAAAACTACTTTCCAAAATTTACTAATAGGGTGCTGGTCATGTCACCAGTACTCGGCCAGGCAGATGTGCTAAGTCAAAGGAGTAGTTACATGAGATGCCTTGGGAAACAGAGGGTAGGGAAGGGGGTGGTACAGCAGGGGTTTGTACATTTGGTGTTGGAAGCTGTGGCTGACACTTGTGGAATGAGTTAGGGGCATCAGGGCCACATGAGCCCCTGGTTAGAGAACCACTGTGCTTTCCACAGAAGAGAAAGCTTTGGCAGAAGGGGTTCTAGTTGTTTTCTAGAAATTCAAAACATTGTCAGTTCCTTTAGACCTCCTAATATGTCTAAGAATTATCTGATTCCCTTGAATTCCTTTTGATTTAAATAAGTTGACCTAGATGCTAATGTCTGAAACTGAGAACTCTGACCAATAAATTAAAACCCACAGAACATTTCAATCAAAGTCAATACATGGTTTCTTAATACTTTCTCAGCCAAAATAACTTTTCTGAAGTCTACTCACCTCTTAAAATAGATCTGTTTAATGGCCAAGCAAAAGCAAAAATAAGACTGTCAAAGGCAATAGCTGATTTAATTTATCACAAGCCTGGTAATTAGTTCATTAGTTTGTCAATCAACTACATTGCTAGTGAAATTTGTGAAGGGAAAAACGAATAGCTCACCGTGCAGATGGATGTCTTTGTGATTTTCAGGGAAAAATCTGAAGAGAACTCCAAATCTGAGATAGATGTTGTATGGCAATCTATATGCTACCCATTAAAAAGGACAGAAAGGAAGACATTAGCAAAACATTTTTAAAAATATAAATAATACTCTATGTGTTCTTTTCATAGAATTTCATCATTTATACACCATTTTGGGATTATTTCCAAATTTAAGGCATATTAGAACCTTATCATTTAATTTTTCTTCAAATCACATTAGTATCTTTTACTTAAGAGTTGTTGTAAGCAATAAGTAATAATGTATATTAAGTCATGGCTCTGATCTGCTAGTTTTCTGGAAACACACTTAATAGAAATACTTTTCTATATATTATCTAAAATCATTTTGCATGCTACCTGTGCTACCTCTGCTATAAACTATGTATGGTAACAGTAAACCAACAAAAAAACTTTCAGAGTAAATGGCAAACTGAAACACACACCAATGAGAGGAAAAACTGCTTTACAATTCACTTCTGATGCATTTAAAGATGTGTTTGTTAGATCTCAGGAAAAAAAACACAATTCAAACCAAACAGCAAAACTAGGACTAGGCATGTAGCTCAGTGCAAAGACCCTGGGTTCAATCTCTAGTCCTAAAAAAGAAAAAAACAAAATCGCCAAATATCTTATTTTCAGTTCCTGCTCTGGTTCAATTTTTTACTTTGGGTAGGGAAGAAATCCTCTTTTAGCAACTGCAGTCTGAGCAGCGGGTACTCTAAAGGCTGCACTGGCCGAGTGAGTACACTGTAACCCTATGAATGCAAGTTGTAGAATATATACCTGAGGATTACTCTATGGAAAACAATTTGAGAAAAAAATTAAAATTACAGTGCAGTTGCCTTTTATTTGTAGGAAGCCTAGCGAACATAGAACAAGTGGTAGTTCCTTAAGTAAATGATTTTTTTAAAAAAGGCATGTTTATTAAATACCTTTGTTTTTCAGTCTTAAGTTTTCTGTTCCAGCTATTTACTTGTAACAATTTTGGAATTAAGCAGAGATCACTAGAAAGAGCGATCAGCACTAACTTCCCCAATTCTTCTCCTTCTGCTCCACCTTAAGGCTGAGTTGACTACCTTTGTGCATGATTACCCTGAGCCAAAGAGCCACTTAAATCCTGCGCTGTCAGTGGATGAGAGCACCGAACAGTCCTATAATCATCAACCAGGCTGTGTTTTTGTTTCATTTCTTAAAAACTAAATGCACTTCCAATCAACTTGCCCTTCTTGAAAAACTTATTTATTATTCTTTGTTAGCCATTTACCAGTCCAATTATTTAAATACAAGATGACTAAAAATTCTATATATTTTATTTTTATAAGATAACAGGAAAATATTAAAAACAATTTTATCAAATTTATTCAATACAAGAATGGACTGGCTGAAATGACAGCTGCCCAAGTGACGCTCAGGGTAAACTATTAAGTGTTTAATTTTAATACTTAGCCCTTGAATAAATTTAACATACAATTATTACTTTGTGCAAAGGCCTATTATTAATGCTACAAAAACCAAGTTTAAAAACATAAGCAGAATTTTGAACAAATGAGAATCTTGTGATAAATGACTTTTATTTTACATTGATTAAAGCTGGAAAAGCACTGTTTTCAAGGCCTACATATAAAATAAAGTTGGTCCTCTGTTTCCACAGTCCTGCATCCTCAGACTAGTCCACTGTAAATTCAAAATTGTATTTGAAAACAGTTGCGCCTCTACAGAACATGTACAAATTTTGGTTTTCCTATTATTCCCTAAACAACAAAGTATTGCAACTATTTTCCCAGCATTTACATTACAATCACTGAAGAACCTCAACAGCACAGGAATTTGGTATTCATAAGGCTAGACCCAAACCCCCTACAGATAGACAGGTGTGACTGCAATAACCTCAGATAATGAACTAAGAAAATGGACAATGCTTTTATAAAAAAAAATAAATTGGCAAAACACTTACCTTAATACCACAAGGGTCTGAAATAAGAGTCTTTGGATCTAAAACTTCCACAACTGCTTCTGGAATAACTGCTTTCTTCATGCAGGACATGTTGAAACCATAGACATCGTCCCAGAAAGCAATTCTATCAGCATGTTTACTCACATCACTCACTGCTACAAGGCTGATAGTGCAAATGTCAGGGTAGACTGTAACAACAAAATGCCTAAGTATGTAGTACCATCACCTTTAATGAGAGAATATAATTTTTACAAGGCCTATATATATATATCTCCAAATCCATCGGTATGGATTACTATCAATGGAAAATTAATGAAGGTATAGGTCAGGGAAAACAACCCAGTTCTCCTTTATAGCCTCTTTTAAAAAATACCCATTATGAGGGTAAAAGTTAAATGGGATTCCAATTATGGACTCATTAAAATTATTAAAACAGGATGATAAAAATTAAATGACCCAGAAACATAATATTAAAATTTAAAATATGCTGATTTTAAAGTCACTAAATCATCATATATTCCATAAAAAAGCAGGCAGACACCAATCACTCAGATATATAGCATGTACAACATGTAATTAAATTTAATTTTATAGTTTTGTGGGGGGCTGGGGATATAGCTCAGTGGAATAAGCGCTTGCCTAGCTAAGCGCAGGGTCCTGAGTTCGATCCCCAGTACTGCAAAAAAAAAAAAAAGGTTAAAAAAAAAAAAAACCAAAACACAAAGACAAAAAAAAAAAAAACTGTATAGTTTTGTGGAAGACCAGTTCGTATTACCCTCTCTTACTCAATATTAAGGAACGTATTTATGAACATTAAGAACATGCCAGCATATGTGCCAGTCTAATTTAAAATCTGTAGATACATATCCCTACCCTCCAGAAACTTAGATGACAATTACTAAGAAAGAGATAGCGCAAGGTATTACAGGGTACTATGGGAACTCAAGGCAAAATCAGCAATTTCAAACTTGGTAGAAGCCAGGGAACAGGGCTAGTATGGTATGTAATGTAAAAGCTGAAGCCCCAGTAGGAGCATGTTTTCAAAAGAATGAGCAGTGTACATACAGGGTCATAATTAATAGGTACCATGGCCTACGGACAACCCAATCAGAGATAAGCAGTGAGTTATAAAGCTGCAAAGGCACCACAGTAAATACTAAAAATCAGACTATTCTAATAGTAACCCAGCAAAATTTTTTACACAGGGTAGAAACAATCTGATTGTGGTTTTAGAAAAACCACTTGGAGTACAATGTTCAAAATGACTGGGAAGATGCAAGACTAAAATGGAAACAAATTAAGAAATAGTTGGGCTGGGGATATAGCTCAGTGGAATAAGCACCTGCCTGACAAGCACAAGGTCCTTAGTTCAATCCCCAGGACTGCCAAAAAAAAAAAAAAAAAAGACAAGAAAAAAAAAAGGAATAGTTGTAGTCCAGGTGATCAGAATTAGACTGATGTCTATGGGACCGGAAAAGAGATGCATTATTCAAGGGACACCCAGGAGGAAGAACTCATAGAACTTTGAGTCAGGATGGCTATGGAGGTGAGAAGAGTTAAGAGTGGGTGTCAAGCTTTAGCAATTGACCTATTAGCAACTGGTCCTAGTAAACATGATAGTAAGGAAAAACATGGGCAGATTCAAGAGAAATAAGAAAGTTTACTACTTGCAGCACAAGACTGAAGTCCAAAAGAAATTATCTGGGCCTGACCTGTAACTTTGGAGACCATCGGCATGCAAATGGAAGTGAAAGTAATGGCACTCATGAGCCCTAGGGAGAATACGCAGTGACCATTAGAATTCACAGGGTATATAGCAGAAGGCAGGAGGCTGAGCAGCTGGAGCAGGAAAGAAAACCAAGAAGGAAAGCGCTGGGAGAGTTATGGAAAAGTGATTTACGAAGAAACTGCCAACAATTTTTTACAAAATTTGTTTGCTTTTTGGTAGTATAGGAGTTCCAAGCATGCGAGGCAAGTGCTCTACCACTGAGATACATCCCCCCACCCCAACAAGTAAAGGTCCTTATGATACAAAACTTTTTTAAAAAAACACTGTTTATTTTTTGTGACTAACACGTAAGAAAATTAATGTTTCTTTTGACTATCTTCAAGAACAACATTTAGGAAATTCACAGAATACAGTAAATTAAATCATATGTTCCTGTATTAATAGAGAACAAATATAAATGTATCAATGCAATGCAGAAATTGCCATGTGATCATTAAGTAGCCTTCAGATTTAAACAGAAATTAACCTCTCTTCCCATTTATTTTTATCCACAGTCTTGGAAATTTTATTATTCAGTAACTACAGCACTCATATATCCTCCATAAATTCCAATGCAAGATCTGCTGGCATCAAAGCAAATACTTTGAAACCTAACTTTGAGATACCCAGAAAAAAAATCTAGCAGAAGCAACTACACGAAGTATGTTTAGTTTGCTGGGCAGGATCCTTAAAATGAAAAAAAAAAAAATTGTAAAAGAAAAAGAATCCTAAAGCAGTCAGATGTGTGGCTAACTTCTTGATAAATCCTTCCTTGACCCAGTATGACAAACATAGAAGCATTCCCACAGGGTGCCCTGAAATTTCATGCTTAACGAGGAACATAGGTAAGGGTATAGCAAGGGTTAACAAATAGTTTTTTGTAGTTACTACTTTAGGTTTTCTGGGCTGTATGTTTTCTATTGAAAGTACTGCTTTCTGCTGCTGTTGGGTGTCATACACAATATGTAAACAAATGAGCATGACTGTGTTCCAATAAAACTTTATTTATAAACAGGAAGAAGGCCAGATAAGAGACCCTTGATAGAAATGAGAGAGAAATGGTTGATGTGTTTATTATCAGGACCACCAAACTGACCTACTTCAGTAAGTGCCATTCATGGCTTAATCTATGAGAACCCAATATACTGCCAAAGACCACACAATTTATTTCACAAAGTTCATAAAGTTTTTCTACTTTAGAATACTATTAAAAGTATTAGCAGAAGTTTAATCAGCCTCTACCAGGTTTGGAAAACTCTGGCCCATAGGTCAAATCCAGTTTGCTGGCTGCTTCTGTAAATAAGTTTGATGAGCACACAGCCATACTTATCTGTTTACGTAGTACTGTGACTGTGCTACAGTAGCGGAGCTGCACAGCTGGGACAGAGACCATAAGACCATGGAATTGAAAATATTTACTGTCAGGCCTTTTATACAAAAAGCGTGCTGATTCCTGGTTCTGCATCAAACAATGCGATTTATTAGTCATACCACTAATAAAGATGACTTTTTCACATTACGTTCTGAGAATTACAAAATGGCTTGAAACTATGCTGGCAATAAGACAAAACAAATTAAGAGGGAACAGGATCTTACTTTTTCTAAAATCAAGGTACATTTTAAAGTTAATTATATGCATAAAGATATAAAAATCACAATTCTTATATTTTAGAACTTAAAAACAAAGTTATTTTTATGTCTCAGTAAGACCTATGAATATTCATAAAGAATTTTGTAATCAGGGTTATTAGGTCAATTTGGATTTATAGCCACCTCCACGTGGCTGCCTAAATTTTGGGCCTCTGGCCAAAATTCTGACTAACCTTTTATCTCCAGATTCTGACACATTTGTCATTAGATTTTTGTCAGATAGAAGCTATAATTGAATAATTATTCCAGCTTGTAGGTGAAATTAACAAAATGCTGATTGGACAATAGCAACCTCTTAACAGACCATTTATAAATTCATGGCTTTGACATCTGTGTCCTTCTCGATTGACTGCCCAGAATTCATTTGTCACTAGAACAGCTAACACAGTGAACAGATAGAGATGGGAAATCCTTTATCCCTCTGAAATGCCTCACAAGCTTTTGAATATTAAAGCGTAGTACTGAGATGTGTGAGAACATGATTCCCAGTAACCACTAGTATCACCGCTTGTATATAAATAACCACACAATAAAAATACTTAGAACAAAAGCAAGTCAAAACAAAGTACGCTTTCCCCAATATAGCTGAATAAAAAGATTTAGTCAATGATCACAAAATACTTGATATATAAGACACAAAATGTACTATAAAGTCACCAAACTAGCAGATATCATGGCAGTTAATTAAACTTAAATACTTCATTTCATGCAAGGAAATCTTTGAGAACTGAGCAATACTTACTTACTTGGAAATCAGATGCACTTGCTCATCATTAACATAAATAGCAAAGCCCACTACAGCTTAGCTAAAAACCAAGATGTAGCTGCTCTGAAAAAGTGTATACTCAAATATTAAGTAGAATGATACCACTACAAAATCACTGACACCACTCACATAATAAATATGAAAAAAGCAGATCTGAAGAATGAAGTAGACAGTGAATTACGTAAATTCTAAAAGAAATCTTTAAGCGCTACATACCAGTGTCCATGACTGTTTACATTTGAGATCATCTATGTAGAAAATGTGAAGCACATGAGCATATACAGAATTCACAACTGAAGAAATTTTTTATTAGCACAGATCAGATTTTTCCAAAGCCAACTGCAATGGAAAGTCCTGGAAAAGGCAGAGATGTGAGAGCGTGCTGTCTACTGCCCACTCTATCCTCCTGCCCCTCAGAACTGTTCGTGTCGTCCTGTTTTGAGGCAGGGCTTACTTTCTTTATGGAAGCAGGAAATGACAGACACCTGCTTTTCCTACTTCCCTTGCAGATTAGGACATGACCACAGCTCCACTAATGAGATAAACCAAAAGCTGTGTTTAATTTTTGGAGGCAGCAATGTGCACTGTTAGCAAAATTAGCAGTGTTAACTGTCTGCCAGTGTCCAGCACCAAGGCATTAATGCTAGAAATCCTGGAAGGTAATTCTGAGCTTTTTTTCTAGCTGTACACATAACCTTTTACTTAGCCTGCTTTTCCAATTCCCACATAAACTCTGTGACCTACTCTATGTCTTTAATAAATTACTTTTCCATTTAATAGGGTAGATTTCTATTTCTTGCAATAAGAACTGAGTGACATCAAGAGAAACACAAAATTATTAAGAATGTATCTCTTCTTGATTTTAGTTCAAAAGGGTCCAATATGGAGCTCAAAAGTCAACATTTTTTTTACCTAAAGACTCAGCAGCTATAGTGATCTTTGTCAAGACTAACAAGGAAATAGTTCTATAAAATAGTTGCACTTCTGCACTATACTGGACAATCAATCCTCAAGCTCCTGACAAGTATAACTCAAAGATGTATATATTCTGAAAATGCCTGTAAGAAATTTGGGTTTATTTCTGACTATGGTGGAGGATATTAAGTATTTGTGCAATGAAAATACTTTTTTCTAGTAACATGAAAGATTTCATCATTAATAGGCTCTTCTGTAAAAATTGTAATTTTACAAACTATTACTAGTTTTGAGGAAGTTTCAGAGAAATAAATTATTTCTATAGGCTTTTAACAGAACATAATTTCAATTTGTTCCATTCTTAAATAGGTTACTTTGATTAATTACAGTGAAGCTGGCTAGGCTTCTACAGTGAAATATTCTTTTTTCCCTTTCATAATTAGTAGATGTTTTGTGGGGAGGTTATTGGTAAACAGGTAATTAACTTTCAGATTATTTACTTAAATCTGAACGGACTCATTTCCTATTTTAATCAGAGTTATAGATAAGAAAAAAATTAAAAATATATAGCATGAAAAGGTAGAAGCAAAACTATCTGCAAATGACTGTTTACACAGAAAATTCTAAGACATCTATAAAACCATTAAAAGGAACAAGTAAATACAAGATCACAGAATACAAGGCTAATAAAAATTTACGTGTTTATGACACAGTCAATCCAAACATAAAACCTAAAAGAATGTATCTGTTAAGCATTTAAGAATAAACCTAAAGGATGCACAAGATCCTTATGTTAAACACTGTAAAGCAGTTATCAGAAGAAATTAAAGAAATGAAAAAGACATGGGTTTCATGGACTGGAAGATCCAGTATCGTTAAGATGTTGATCTATTCATTCAACCTCATCCTAGCAGTCCTTTTATAAAACAGAAACTGCCAGATCCTGTTTTTTTTTTTTTAAATGCTTCCACCATGATGAAATTGCCAAAGAAATTATTAAAAGAACAATCAGGATTTAGTAGAAAGCTACAGTAATTAATCTGCATTTAATCTGACATTAAAATTTACACTGTCAATTTATGTTGTACATTAAGCATTTTTTCTTTTGGAGATAGGGTCTGGCTATGGTGCTCAGATTAGTCTTGAACACCTGAGCTCAAGAAATCTTCCTGCCTCAGTCTGCAAAGTGCTGAGACTACAAAGACTACAATTTGCTTAGTCCCTCAATTATATTAGATGTCATATGTAGTTGTGCCTATCAGATTTTTCATTTTTTTCGATTCATCACTCATCTCTTCAATCAAGAATTACTAATACACTGCTGTAATTATTAAGGTTTTATTATGTGTTTTAATATTCAGTAACACTACACCTCCTGCACCCTCCTACCCCAAGTACTGTTTGTATTTCAAAGGTTTTGTTGCTGTTCTTTAATTTTCATATATATTTATTTTTATTTTGTTTTGTTCTTTGAGACAGGTCTTGCTATGTAGTTCAGGCTGGTCCAGAACTCACTGTGCAGCCCAGGCTCACCTTGAACTCACAGCAATCCTCCTGCCTCAGCCTCCTGAGTGCTGGGATTACAGGTATGCACCACCAGCCCAGCCTCCATATAAATTTTAGAAACAGCTTGTTTAGAAAAGTCTGCCAGTGAGATAACAGTTTTAAAAACTTCACCCTATAAAATATTCTAAATATATTATAAAAACAGAAGGCAATGCAGTAATTCTCATGTACCCATCTACCTCCAACAACTGTCATTTAAAATGTAACATTTTAAATTATTTTGGGGAGAAACAATATCTTTATGGCATCTATTCTTTCTACCCCAGAACACAGTGCTAATTTTCCATTTATTTAAATCTTTAATATCATTGAGTGGTAACTGTCTGTGTAAGTTTTTTTTAGTTTTAATTGTATAACCTGTACTTTTCTAAAAACGTTTGTTACCTATGAGGTAGGAATATGATTTTAATCTTCAGATCAAAGCCCTATTATATAATATTTTCACTCCAATTTCTCTTTATATGGTCACTGTTTCATTTTGTATGGATTTGTTTGAATCCATCCAAATTTAATTATTAATTTTTATAAAAAACATAGTTCTATAAGTGAATAAAATAGGATATTCTTTTGTGATATAAAATTGTTTTCCGTTTTTTGTCTGTGTCATTCTTGATTGTCATTACTCATGGTAGGAGGTAGTAAACAGTGTTGAAAATGAAGATCTTAAGGTTTTCAGTAAAGTTATAATTACAAAGTAAGCCACCAAAATGAAAATACAGAACTTTGTATCTATCCATTTGTCTATCTATAAAAATAATACAGAGAAAAAGGGTTGGGGGATGTAACTCAGTGGTGGAGTGCTTGCCTAGCATATACAAGGCCCTGGGTTTGATTCTCTAGCCCTAGTAAGAAATAAAATAAATATACATAGGGAAAAAGTGAAAGGTCATGTGATAAACCACTTTTGAAAAAAGAAATTAGTAGTCATGAACAAAAAATACTCAACATGGAGTAAATACAAATGGATTAAACTCACCTATTAAAGGAAAAAGAATACTGAAGTTGGAACAATACACAGGAGATTAACATGGCGTGCTGGGCAAGGGCTACACTCACAGTAGTTCTTATATAGAGAAGGTCTTTATTTTCAGTCTACCTGTATAACATCTTTGGTTCTTTATTTTCAGCACTATTTACTATCTCCTACCATGAGTAAAGATAAAATATATTTCTTGTTCTGCCCTTTCCCTGCACTCTTTTTAACTTATACTTACTACCTTTTAAAAAGATAGCTGTATTGATAATAACAACCCCCACAAAAGTGGGCACAAAGTTAGCAGTTTTAACGTTTTTTAGAAGTTAGTATTAAATAATAATTCATTTGACCTGAATGAAGTGAAAACTGCCCCTTCGTTTTTATTACTCTTTTGTACATGCACGAGAACTTACCCTTTTGGATTTTGTTTGTTTAATCAACCCACAGTCAAAATACAGATAGGATCTATCACCATAAACCTCATTCACTCAACTTTTGTTTTCTTTTTTGTGGCACTAGGGATTGAACCCAGGGCCTTCCACACAGAAATAAATCATGGATCTAGGCATGCTGGCTCATGACTACAAGCCCAGCACTCGGACGCTGAGGCTGGGGGATGGCGAGTTTAAGCCCAGTCTCCTCAACTTAATGGGACCCTCTCTCCCCATAAACAAGGCTGAGGATGGAGCACAGCACAAAGACTCTCGATTCAATCCCAGTACAAAAAAAAAACACATTATGAACCCATAATATTTATACGGCCCTTCTCTCACAATGCAAGCATTTTCTAAAAGCTTTACATTAGTATTTGTTTAGCAAATCTTGCAGAAAAACATGGTAAGAATAAGCAACTAAATCTGTCACATACACAGACAGGTAAGACCACCTCATGCTATTCATCACTAATGTTTTCCTCTTGATTCTATTAACAAATACCATTCAATAGCACCACTCAGAGCAGTGAAATGCTGACTTTTTCTCAATATACCTCCAGATTATCTTAGCACTAATATTACTTATATGGAGTGAAGGAGCCTTACAGATCTTTTTCTTTCTGATAATTGGAAATAGTCCTGCCATGCTTAATGCTGCTGTAAGTTCTTAATGAATTTCACCAAGAATTCAATTTAAATGTAATAAGTTGCTGGTGGTTCATCAGTGAGATCAATGAATACCATTTCGGGAGGTAGGGGAAACAGTTATCTGAATCTTTTTTTTTAAACTTGATAGTAAGAGTCAGATTTTTAAAAATATACTTCAGTAGGGAAATAAAATTAAGTAAAAATAACAAATACTGGAATTAGGCGGATCAGAGTTTAAAAAAAAATCAAGGTTTGGCCACTTAACCTGTATTATTTATGAAACTGTGTTTCCAAAGGGCTGTGCTTGAGGATTATATCTAATAATGAACAAAGGTAGAGAGTATTATTTGACAACAGATAATAAAAAAATCATAATGTTCTTATTTAAAAAGCCAAACCTCTACACTTACAGAAATATATAGCCAATTGTAGCAGGGTAAAATACATCTAAAAATTCTAGCCAGATCATGATGGAGATCAGGTTGTAGAAAATATATCAATGAAATGGGCACATTTTGAAAAAGAAAAGCAACCCATTTAAATGGTATTATAAGAACAACTCTGTTGTTCTAGAGAGTTCTTCTCTGTTCTTTGTTTTGGGCCTCACTGATTTTTAACTGTTACCATAACTGCTGGAGGAATTCCATTCAATACTAAAGGGCAGGAGGCACAACTACGGTCAAGTGCTTGGTCATTACTTGACCCTCACTTTTACTTTCCATCTACTTTCAGGTAGCGTTTACCACCTGTCCTTGGAGCATGGAAACCCATTTCTCCGGGACTCTGAAAAGGTGTGGGGAGAGGGAAATGAAGGGCACAGGTTCAGTTCAGTTCTAATGATTCAGTTCAGCAAATACTATGTTGCTCTATCATGTTCCAGCAGCTGTGGACTTTGCTGAAGTGATGAAGATGAATAAAACATAATCTCTGCAAAAACATACTCCCTTCTGAAGATGCAGAGTTAGGGTAATAAAATGTTTTCCAGGTTTCCAAAAACCTTCCACACTTACTGGGATTTATTTATGTACTTGTGTGGTATATGGTGCTCTAAAAACTTACTGGAGAGCAAGTAGTCATTGTTTAAATGTTATCATTAAATTACAGAGAAGCCAGCTTTACACATTTACTAAAATCATGAACATTTGCCATTAAAGAGAATAATGTCCGAAGCAGCACAAAATATGCTGCAGGGAGAAAAAAAAAAAAAAAAAAAAACAAGCCATATCACGAGGGTATAAATGAAAAGGCATTTGTTAAAATTTCATCTGATTACTAAAAACCTTCCAAAGCCTAGTTTTAAAAAAACCTTCTAATAATAAGTGTTCTTGAAAATACTATTAATTTGGAGTTCTGTAAGCCTTATGCAATGCTGTACTTTCAACAATAGAATAAACAGATGTCTTAAGGTTTCTTCTAATGGAGACATCTTTCATCTCTATTGGGTAGTCCCTCAGCCATGCATCATTTATTTGAAATTCCAAAGTTCATTTGGTTCTACCAGACTAAAATTAGATTATTAACAATAAAATTGTATACTCACCTGATCCTCCTTTTGCCAAGTATTTGTTCTTTGCATAAAGGACAGAATCTAACATAGACTCAAAAAGAAGAAAATATCCCTGCATAAAAAAGGAAAATATGAATTTTAGAAATGGGTGTTCTTAAGTATCTGGACTCTTAATATTATATGTCAATATACCAAGTAATATATGCCTCTGCTACATAATATTTTACAGTGTCTGAAATTATGTTCTGCAGTAAGTTCTCCACTTACTAGTCACTAGAAAATAGGAACAGGCTATGAAGTGGACCTCGAAAATTTATTTAGTAGATCATACTGAATTTCTTAACCTGTGTTCCACCTTCCAGACCACTGTATCTTCCTTAATGAAAGGAAACTGTCAGATAGAAACTGTTAATAAAACCTGTAACTACCTGGAATGCTGTAATATTAATCTAGCAGCAGTTCTCAAGTACATTTTGCCCCTTGGGGGACATTGGCAAGGCTAGAGAGTTTTATTACAAGCAAGGATGAGGATTGAGAGATGCTACCAGCACTGCCTGGGTAGAGCCAGGAATGATGCTAAACACCCTGCAGCTGGCCACAGAAGGAGCTATCTGTCCCAAGACGGCAATGGCTAAGGCTGAGAATCCCTAGTCCAGAGCACCCTTTCCCAAAGTGTCTCCTGCCCAATGACTTGTTCTTTAATTAACTTAATTAGTCAAAGACCTTTGAGAAACACTGGATATATTTTATATCAATATAGTACATTATCCCCTCTCAGAGACTCAAACATTAACACACTAAAAGTTCTGAACAGTGCTATGGTTAACAGAAGGCTAGCCCCTACCCCCAACACTCCCAGAGCCTCCGCATAAAGCTACACATCCAGCTCCTTTTAAATTCTGAGACAGAGTTCGATCCCCAGTACCGCAAAAAAAAAAAAAAAAAAAAAAAAAAATTCTGAGACAGGATCTTGCCAAGTTTCCCAGGCTGGATTTGAACTTGGGATCCTCCTGCCTCAGCCTCCCAGACTGCTGGAATTACAAGCATGTACTACCACACTTGGCTTGCTGAACATACATTAACCAGATATTACTCACTGTTTGATTAACCTTTTTAAATAAAGTTAACATCTATTACCACCTTGATACACTAGTGTTGCTTGAAATACAGTTCAAAAAATATGATCCCAGTATACACTAGATTTTAGAATAATCAGTTCTCATTCATGAAAAAACAGTCACAGTACAAATGAAAAGAAAACCTGCTATGTGCATCACAAAACACTAATTTGTGATTAGCTCTGTTCCAATAGTGTGCTGGTTTTCAAAAGAAACGACAAATCCTGACTGAGAAATCCATGCCAATTTTGGTTTGTTGTCCTCCTTTTGGGGCCCAAGGCCACCCTATGCAGCCCAGAATCAACTGCTCAGCGCGCAGCACACTGCACCACCTCTCCAGGTGCGAGCTGTGCTTCTTCCTCACTATTCTAGTTCATTGCTGTCCTCATCCTGTCATCTGTTCTGTGCACAAGTTATTGTCTGACATTTACTCTTAAACCACACAAATAGTGATGTTAAAGATTTCTCCAGAACAAGATAAATGTGCAAATTTAGAATGGATCATCTTCACAAGAGATTAATAGCAAATTTAAATTTCAGAAAACACAGCTCATAAATTTCAATGACTATAATGGAACCTAATTAAACTGCTGCCCCCTCAGCTGCACCGTGGTCTGCCTACCCCTGAGCCCACACTAGCTCACTGAGTAACAACGGCCGCCTCCAAGGAGAGCTGGCGACAGAGCCTAAGTACCGACAGGCTTGCGCAGGGAGACTGAGAGTTCAGTGGAAACTTTTCTGGATAAGTAGTGATGTGCTAAACTCTTAGAAGGTAGTTCCTCGTGTTATCTGAGTACTCAAAGAACTTGTAGAATTTATGGAATTCACTTAAGAAATTTTTACCAGTCTGATTTATGAACACAAATGCTTCTAAATAGGTAGTTATCTATTGATTAAAGTGAATCATAATCTATGCCAAAGAATTACCCATTGGTAAAACATGTCAATAGGGTAAAAAATGATGGCTCTTATTTGCATGATTGTAGAATTTTTAAACATTAAAACAACTAGAAAATAAAAGGTATACTTTAGTACAAAGTATTTAATACTGGCCAGTCTTTATTGGATTAGGGAAAATAGCTTACCATTGGTTTGGTACTATTACAAACCATTTTCTAAGATAGTACTGCTCTCAAATAATTAGCTAAGCATTTTACTTTTATATGTAAATATTCCACCTTCCCTAAATTATAGACAAATCCCTGAAACCTCTTAAGTCAATAACTAAAAACTAGCTCCTATACCAATACCCTCTAATTATTGTGTTCAAGGTAGTTTTTATAGATGTTCATCACATATTAAATTATACCAAATTTTAAAGTGGCACTATGGTTAAAATCAATCTTATAGTGGTAAGAGGTAGATGTCTAGATTTAACATCACTGTGCATTAGTTTCCACATCAGTAGAATGTTGGATTAGACATGTTAATACAAGCAAAATGATTCAGAACAATAAACTCTAGGGAATAAATTAAGAGTCAAAAATGTGTTCCTAAAGAGTAATCAGAATTTTAAAATTTGGCCGAATAAAGTTAAGACTTAGCAGACTGCCCGGAATCATGTAATATTTATTTTCGTTATAACCCAGGAGTCAGGACTGACCTGTTTGCTCTTTTTGCAAGATTCTACCAGAATAAAGTTTCTTGGTTTGCTTGTTTTTGCAGACTTCCCAAAGCTATGTGTACATGGGTGCAGGCAAAAAAAATATTAAAATCACTCAAAATTTCTCTACAACCAAGAAATGTAATTTAAAAACCCAATAATAATGATACAATCAAATTAGTGCCAATTTCAACTTCAAGATTCTTCCCACAGAAAGTATAACAACATTTTAGTCCATGAACAAAACCTCAACTTTATTATCCTGAGCCTTGGGTTTACATTTAAGACTTTCTCGAATATGACTGTTTCTATTGGAATTACAAAACACAAATAGGCATCTTTCCACACACCCAACACAATAATCTTACTTTTACCTAAGATTAGAATCCTGATCACATAATACTTTATGGTTCTACTTAACATTATTTTTCTAAGGTTCTAAATAAATATGGAAGAAACCAGTCTTAAGAGAGGTTGATTTATTTAAAGTCATACAGCTGGATAAATAAATTGGAAAACTTTTAGCTCCTCTTACAAAAGATTGTCTTGAGTGTTCTGACTTGAACAATAACTAAAAATCAGTTCCACTAAGCAACAGTCAATGTGAGACAGGACAAACCAGAGAAGACAATAACCACTGACCCAGTCATTATTAGGTCAGAATTTCCAAAACCTGACAGTCAAATGGTTTTCTGATATCTGAAAAGGATTTATAGAACGCCTGGCACACAGTTAAGATAAAAAAAACCACAAAAGGTCACAAGACATGTCTATTTAATTTGGTCAAGTTTCTCATCCAAGGGCGGTGACTATAAGCTAAAATGCAAAAGATGACACAAGTCTTCTTTTGCTTTCTTCCACTTTCCATCTCCTTTTTTTCTCTTCATTGAGGTAACATTTCACTATTTCTACTTCATCTGAATAGCAAGATCTTGTATGGCTAAGTATATGAAGAAGCTTCTAAAGTACTCTCAAGTTCTTAAACCTTAAGTTAAAAACACAGCCAACAAATGAGTGGAAAAGCATTCCACTAAAGTAAGAATAGATGACATATTTCTTCATATTTAAGAAACATGTCACAGTATTTATGACTCATATTGAGGGCAGGCAATTTTAGTGCTCACTTGTATCACTTGGTATTCAGATTTCGGTTTAACACATCCATGACAAGGCTGTAATTCATATGTCTTGCTGCAGGTGGCTTGCATCACTGGTGATATGCATGACTGTCCTACCAGGCAGGTTTTTTAAAAATTAATTTTGTTAGTAAAAGACCAATAAAAGCAATTAGATCCCTTTGTACCACCAGGGGTACAAGCTGTCCAGTAAGAGTCATGCATGCACCACTAGTGGTTCAAGCAGCAGTAATGTATTATTACCAGATCAAAAAAGACTTCTGTGATGTCTTGATGTAAATACAGTATCATCGTCTTCCTTTAACAAGGTGCTTTTTTTGGGGAGGAGGGGTCGGTTTCATCACAGCACTTCAAAATTAAAATACTATTTTATTGTTGTGTTTATTTTCTTCTCCTACTAAAATAGAAGCTCCAAAAGTACAAAGACTTAGCCATACTGTTTGAAGCCATGCTCCTGAGAGTTGGAAATGTGCTTGGCCCATAGAAAGACATATTATATCACTTAATTCTTCCCCAAAGGACATTTTACTATTTCCTCTTAACTGCTAAGGACCCAAAGCTTAGAAATAAATTAAGGACTGATAAATATCTCGTAGTCACACAAGTGAATGAAGCAGAATTGAACTTTGTTCTAACCACAAAGGTGAAGTTATCAATCACTATTCTATGTTACTTCTTAGGTCTATCTGCCTGTCATAAGATTTAGTATCTGTATTAAAAATCTAGGGCTGAAGGGCTTCAAAGTGAATAAGTCACCAAAAAACATACGAAACTGAGTTAGAATTTATGTAGTATGTGACTCAGAATACATGAGAATGGTATCTTAGACATGATCCATTGTAAAGATAGTAATTTGGAAAAAATCAAACTACATATTAGGATATATGTAGAACTAATATATAATATTATGAGTTAAGCAGAACAGATGGAGAGATTCATATATGTATTGATAATGATACTAATGGTTATCATTCTTTCTCTTAACTTCCTAGCTTGCTAAGCTTCATTTTACTACAGGCTCCCTATGTGACCAGAGCAGCTTAAATTCCTAGGAACTGTCCTTGGTTCTGGCCCAAGTCATTTATTACTGCTATCAGAAAGCTTTCCTCCAAAAGCCCTGCTCATCTGTAGAGTAATTCAGACTGTAATTTCACAGGCTGCTGCCTCACCTGTAGGGGTGCCATCTGGTAGAGGAATTATACCTAATATTTCCTTCTAAGATGCTCATGAGCCATTCTTCTTTCAAAAATGACATTTACTTTTTAAAATTAAACATTGCACTTACCATTCAAAAATTAAGTACTACAAAGGAACATATGGAATTAAATCAGGGACTAGAACATGGACATTATTCACTGAAATGGGCACCTTATTCTTAAAACGCCTGCTCATGGTATTTTCTTGGCACAGATTCATTCAGGAGCATAGAATCCTGTGATACCTTTAGTATAAAGTGCTTCTCTTCTCTAACACTTTTTAAAACAACTGAATGACTGATATACCCCTAAGGAAAAATTTTAAAATGCAAATTAAGGGCAAGATACAAATAAAATGAAAAGTTAATCTGGCAAAAGACTGGTAACAAGAAGTCAATAATATGGAGGCTTAAAACTGAAATTAAAAAGTTATGTGTAAGAACCAACATTTTAAAAATGTCTATACTCCCAAAACTGTCATACAGATTCAAAGAAATCCTCATAGATCTAGAGAAAACATCCCTAAAATTCTTCTGGAACCAGAAGAACCTCAATAGCAAAAGCAATCCTGGGCAATAAAGGAAAGGTAGGAAGTATCACAATCTGTGATTTCAAAGTATACTACAAAGCTACTGTGATTAAACCGGCATGGTACTGGGGGGGGAACCAAAGAAAAACCAGACCTGAAGACCAAAGGAATGGACTAGAAGATGCAGCCACAAACACAAACACTCAGCCACCTAATCTTTGACAAAGGGGCCAAACAAACTCACCAAAAGAAAGAGCCTCTTCAATAAATGGTGTGGGAAAAACTGGCTTTCCACATGCCAAAGCCTAAAACTAGACTCATGGCTATCAACATGCACTAAAGTCAAAATGGATCAGAGATCTAATTACTAAAACAGGACAGTCTGAGTCTCTGCCCTCCGTGCACCTGGTGCAGATAGGAACTCCTCACTCAGGAGGTCTACGAACTGCTAACACCTGGGTTCGCGTTTGTGCCTTCCCTGTGCATGCCTGGGACTGCTGGAGGTACTAGGGCAAGGGGCCCAGGAACTGCTAGACTTTGTGTCTAGGCTTTACTTGTGCCTTGACCTTCTGAAGGTCACTGACACAGGCAGTCTGTGATCACTGCCAGTGCAGCCCATATTGGGCTCCTGTGCACATCCTGAGCTGCCTGGAGACACGGAATCAGGTGCTTTGCAAACTGTTGACCTTGCAATTCCTGTCTTGGTTCTGCCTATGCCCTGAACTGCCTGGGGTCACAGGACCACTGATTCCTGATTGTGCCACCAGTGCAGCCCACTTCTGAGTCATGCATGCCCTGAGCTGCAAGGGGACACTGGATCAGACAGTCTGCCATCAGCTGATATCACAGTTTGAGTCTGGAAGAACTAGGTATACTTCACCATCTGCTGCAGGAGGCCAGACTAAGCAATGCATCTCAGCAGATGCTGAGGGGCAAGCCTGACCACCAGGAAAACTAAGGACACTAGCCATCTTTGATGAGCTGCCAAAAGGGAGAGTGAGCATTCTGCCTCCGACATCAAGCATGCCAAGAGGAAGGACTAAAATGTAATCTCACAACACCATCATAATCTCAACAAGTCCAGGAGACATCCACATAAGACAGCTTGGTAAACACACACCTGAAATTGATGAAATGACTGCAATGGAAGTAAAGAAACAACTCCATCAGGCCATAAAAGAGATCAGATCAGACATAATCTCTCAAGCAAAAAATGGAATGACAATAATGAAAGAATTGCTCAGCACATCTAGAGAAGAAATATATTAAAAAAATAGATGAACATAGGCAACGGATGGAAATAATACATGAACAATACAGGAATGAACTAGAACACATGAAATAGACTCAAAGAGATTTCCAGGAAATCAGAACTTCCATTGAAAGCTTGCAAAACCACTTGAATGAAGCCGAAGTTAGAACTTCAGATCTTGAAGACAGCATGGCAGCTACCAAGTACGAGAGGAAGGATCATCAATTCAACAGCTGTTAAGATGAGGCAAAGAGAAATAATGTCAGACTAATAGAAGTCAATGAAACAGAAGGAGGCAACACAAATGACATAAAAAGAGTATCTGCAGAAATAATAGCAGAAAATTTCCCAAGCATGGAAACAGAAACAGAGATACAGGTAAATGAGCCATACAGAACTCCTACTAGTCATAACAATAATAAAAATACACCTAGACATACATAATCAAGATCCCAGATCTTCAACAAAAGAACAGAATATTAAAAGCTGCTAGAGAAAAGAAATAGTTCAGCTATAAAGGAAAGATCATCAGAATTACAGCAAACTTCTCAACACAAACCATCCAGTCGAGAGGAGCTTGGAGCAAAGTATTACAGGTCCTGAGACAAAACAGCTTCCAACCAAGATTGATGTATCCTGACAAACTATCCTTTAAGTATAATGGAGAAATAAAATATTTCCACGAAAAAGAGCAATTGAAGAACTTCATGAATGCCAAACCATCCTTACAAAAAGTACTAAAAGCTATTTTAGACAGAAAAAAAAATGACCACAATTTCAAGACCAACAATAGAAAGCATCTCTCAAGCAGAGCAAGCAATTAAACAGGCAGAAAAACTAAGAAACCAACAGGAACTAAATAACATGACAATGATAAGCCAACACATATCAGTTATAACTGTAAATGTAAATGGCCTCAATTCACCAGTCAAAAGAAACAGACTGGTAGAGTGGATTAAGAAACAAAGCCAGCGATATGCTGTATATAGGAAACATATCTTACTCAAAAGGAAATCCACAGAGTGAAAGTAAAAGATTAGAAAACAATCCTCCATGCAATAGAAACACAGAAAAAAGCAGGAGTATAACAGGAGTCCTATTATGTTTGCAAACAGTGTAAACTTCAAACAGAGAAGAATTGAAAGAGATGACAGACGTCACTACATTCTTGTTAGGGGAAAACTTCAAGAGGATAAGATAACAATCCTAAACATATATGCACCAAGTATCAGAGCACCAAACTATGTAAGACCAATCTTAACAGACATGAAAACACATAATTAATGACACTATCATAATAGGGGACCTCAACACCCCTTTGACACAAAGAGAATAGGTTAACTGGACAAAAAATCAGCAAAGAAATAATAGATCTGAACCAAAACTGTGAACAAATGGACTTAGTAGATGTATACAGGGTTCCATCCCCCAACATCAGAATACATTTTTCTCAGCTGCACGTGGGGAGGTTCTCTAAAATAAACCACATTCTAGCCCATAGAGCATACCTACCTAAATGCAAAAGAACTGAAATTATCCCATGCATATTATCTGACCACAGTGCAATTAAATTGGAAATTAATGACAAAAGGAACTCCAAAAACTCTATAAACACTTGAAAATTAAACAACAAACTCCTGATCAATCAATGGATCACAGAAGAAATTAAAAAATACCTACAAACAAACAAAAATGTAGATACAACTTACTGGAATCTGTGGGATGCAATGAAAGCAGACCTCAGTGGGAAATTTATAGCAGTGAGTTCACACATAAGGAAAACAGAAAGAGAACAAATAAACAGCCTAATGTTGCATCTCAAACTTTCAGAAAAAGAAGAACAAGTCAAGCCCAAAGCCCAAAGAAAGGAGGGGATTATAAAGATCAGGGCAGGAATTAATGCAATTGAGATGAAGAAAACACTACAAAAAATAAATGAATCAAAGAGCTGGTTCTTTGAAAGAATAAATAAAATTGATAAATCCCTAGCCAATCTTATCAAAAATAGGAAAAAACTCATATTCATGCAATAAGGAATGAAAAGGATGAAATCACTACAGATCCTACAGAAATTCCAAAGATCATTAATACCTACTTTGAAAATCTTTACTCCCATAGGATAGAAAACTGAGAAGAAATGGACAGATTCCTAAAAATGCACAAAGTTGAGTCAAGAAAATATAAAAACCCTGAACAACCCCATATCAATTACTAAGACTGAAAATGTAATTAAAAACTTACTGAGAAAGAAAAGCCCAGGCCCTGATGGATTCACAGCAGAATTTTACAAGAAATTCAGAGAAGATTTAATACCAACACTCCTCAAACTCTTCAATGAAATTGAAAAGGAAGCAATTCTGCCTAGCTCATTTCTGAAGGCAAGTATTATACTGATAGCCAAACCAGAGAGAGACCCAACCAAGAAACTGAACTACAGACCAATTCCCCTAGTGAATATAGATGCAAAGATACTCAATAATATACTAGCAAGTAAAATGCAGCAAATCGTCAAGAAAATCATACAAAATGACCATGCTGGATTCATCCCAGGAATGCAGGGATGGTTCAATATTCGCAAATCAATTAATGTTATACACCATATCAATAGAGACAAAGACAAAACCTACATGATCATCTTAATAGATATAGAAAAAGCTTTTGACAAAGTCCAACATGCATTCACGATAAAAATCCTACAGAAAATAGGAATAGATGGTTTTTACTTCAATCTGATCAAAGCCATCTACCAACAGCCGACATTATACTAAATGCACAAAAACCAAAAGCTTTCACTTTAAAGTCAGGAACAAGACAAGGATGTCCACTGTCACCACTACTATTCAACATAGTTCTGGAAGCATTAGCTAGGGCAATTAGACAAGAGAGAGAAATAACAGGAATAAGGATAGGAATAGAAGAAGTGAAATTAGCACTATTTGTAGATGACACGATACTTTACATAGAAGACCCCAAAAACTCCACCAGAAGAATCCTTGAATTAATCGAGAAATTCAGCAGCGTAGCTGGATACAAAGTCTTTTTTTTTTTTTTTTGGCGGTACTGGGGATCGAACTCAGGACCCTGCACTTGCTAGGCAAGCGCTTATTCCACTGAGCTATATCCCCTGGATACAAAGTCAACAGCATTCCTATACACAAACAACAAACAGACTGAGAGAGAAATTATGGAAATGATACCTTTCACAATAGCATCCAAGAAATTGAAATATTTAGGAATCAATCTAACAAAAGTAAAAGATCTATTTGATGAAAACTATAGTACTCTGAAAAAAGAGATCAAAGAGGATTTCAATAAATGGAAAAACATTCCTTGCTCATGGACAGGAAGAACCAATATTGTGAAAATGGCCATACTACCAAAATTGTTGTACAGATTCAATGCAATTCCCATTAAACTACCATTGGTGTATTTCACAGATCTAGCGAAAACATTCCTTAAATTCATCTGGAACCAGAAGAGACCCAGAATAGTAAAAGCAATCCTTAGCAACAAAGACAAGTTAGGTGGAATCACAATCCCTGACCTGAAATTATACTACAAAGCTACTGTAATAAAATCAACCTGGTACTGGCTATAAAACAGACCAGAAGGTCAATGGAGCAAACTGGAAGATGCAGCCACAACCACAAACACATTCAGCTGCCTAATCTCTGACAAAGCAGCCAGTGCTCGCTTTGGCAGCACATACACTAAAATCTGACAAAGCAGCCAAAGAAACTCACCAGAAGATAGCCTCTTTAACAAATGGTGCTGGAAAAATTGGCTTGCCACCCGCCAAAGACTAAATTAGATCCAAGTCTATCACCATGTACCAAACTAAAGTCAAGGCTGATCACAGATTTCAATATTAAAACAAAAATACTGAGTTTATTGGAAAAGTAAGTAAAAATCCCGAAAATATAGGGTTGGCCAGAGACACCTGGATGTGAATGTTGCCTGACCTAGGAGTGAGTAGCCTGGATAGGATATAAAGGACAGAAAGATGGTCTGTTGTTGACACTTTGCTTGCTGCTTTGCTGCCTTCTGCCTGTCATGAACTGTTGCTACTCTGCAATGCCCCTCTGCCTTGGAGGCAGCGAATTATGAATTAAAACCTGCAAACTGCAAGGCAAATAAACCTTTCTTCCCTTAACTTTCGGTGTCAGGTACTTTATCTCTGCGATGAGGAAAGGAACCAAGACAACCAATAAATCTGACCACATTAAAAACAAGTCCTACTCATGAAAAGACATAAAAAAGAACCAAAGATATTGAAAAGATATTGTTAGAAAATATATTGATTCCCTGGCCACCTATGTGTACATGTACATTTCTATCTCCAAAAAAGAACAATAATTTATTTTTTAAAAACGTAGCATGAAAGGAAAATGGGCAAAAGTATTATATATAACTATTTCATGATGTAAGAAACACAAGTAGCCATTAACCATATCCAAAGATACTAAAGGTCATCAATAATTCAAACAAAATGGAAACCACTACTCCCTGACTACTAGACTAGTGGTCATGCAATACCCACCGCAGGCTAGCCTAGAGTCATGAAGTAAAAATAATCCTTCTTCAGAAAACGTTAAATTATCTGGTAATGTGGAAGACGAGCACACCATATGATCTAGCAACTCAAAAATTATTCACATGTTTAAATGTAATTACATGCATGCATAGACATACTACACCATTTGGAGATACGCAAGCTGGTAGTATAGCTCAGTGGCAGAGGGTTTGCCTAACATGTGAAGTCTGGTTTCAATCCAGCACAACAAACAAACAAGACAGAAAAAAACCCTGTAAATGACACAGTCCCTATCACTAGTAGATGATGGTTTCTGTTTTTGTTTTTACCGGAAATCAAACTCACAACCTCGTGCTTGCCAGGCAGATGCTGTACCACTGAGCTATATCCCTAGCCCCTCTACCACTAGCAGAATGAGAAGACACATTCATACAACAACATATACAGAAATCAAAATGCATAGATTGGCAAATGTAATATTGTAAAACCATAAAGGAAATTGAAGAAGTAATTACCATAAGGTAAGAAGAGTGGTTACTTCTGGGATAGGAAGGAGTTGTAACCAAGAAACATTTCGATGGCCTCAGTCTGTATCTTGATCTATCTAAGTGCTCTTGTTATATAACTATAAGTTATTTCATACCTGTAAGTTTATGTAATTTTTGAGAGTATTTCACAACTTAAAAGGCTCTAAGAAGACTTTTGACTGCTTATGCAATATATAGTAATATGAGTGAAAAAAAAAAGGACACTTTTACCTGTTTATAAATGCTTACGATATGGTAGAGCAGTACAAAATTAAGGACAGAAATGACTGCCCGGGAAGAGGAGAAAGAATGTAACAGCAGGCTGTCAATATAGGAATGAGACCAATTCCTGACTGTAAATTCTTTCATATCTTTTCAATTTTATCATATGGTTACATACTACTTGTCCACAAAATGAAAGGGGAAAGCACAAATAGTCAATCTAAAATAACCTTATAGTATTTCATACTTTGGAAAGAAAAGCAGAACTCATTTGTAAAAAAGATTTTTAAGAGTCTTGATTGAGAAATATCAACTCAACAGTCTTCAATTCACAACAGGATTATGTCCTATAGATGCACTGAACGCTGAAAATACTGTAAATAAGACAGCATAGCAATCATTTACTCTCAGGATATGACCCACTGGGCAATGCTGCCTGCTGCTGCTATAGCCGGACGCTATGAGAGTTCTGTATCACATATCGCTAGCATAAGAAAAGATTAAGTTTCAAACTTTAAGGTATGGTTTGTATAGACTGTGCATCACTCTCATACCATTGGAAAACCCATCTTGGTTACTTTTCTCTCGCTGCTGACACAAAATACCCGATGCCCAAAATTAAGGAAGGAAAAGTTTATTTAGTTCACAGTCTGTGGTGGTTTCAGTCCATACTTGGCTGGCTCCAAGGGAGGGTGGCACATGGCAGAGGGTAACAGTTCATAGTGGTGGAAGACGGCAAAAGCAATTAAGAAGCAAAAGGGAGGAGCAGCGGAGGCAAGCAGCCTCTTTCCCTCCCTTACACTGTATGCAAACTACCCGCCCTAGGGCAGGTGGTGCACTCACATTCATAATTCCAAAGTTGGACTATGAATCAATCATAAACTCTAAAAGCCCACCCTATGACTGCATGGGCTTTGGGGGAACACCCAGACACAAACCATAACAGCCCCCAAACCTTTAGCTGAGCCATCTTAAAGTTGGGATCATACAGTATATACATGCTACATATGAGTCCATTTTAAATACAGAAACTTAAATTAAAGCATGCAGGACGTGGTTCAGTGCTAAAGCCTTTGCTACGTGTGGGAGGCCATGGGTTTTATTTCCAGCACTGCTCCTCCCAAAAAAGATTAAAAAAATGTAATACCCAAAAATCAATATATTCTAGTAGCTATACTAATATCAAAGTATACTAAAGAATTAATATATTATCACGATCAGAGAATACTACTTCATAATGGTGAAGACAAACTTCACCCAGAATACATAATAATCTGAGAATCTGAATACATATACACAAAAATATTTGAAGCAAAAAACTGACATAAGTCAAAAGTGAAACAATTCTGAAGTACAACAGAAATTCATTATTATTTCAGTAATTAACAGTGCATAACTCCTAAAAGAGTTACAAGATTTGAATGACACACCAACTTAATCCAAATGATAATTATGTAACACTCCTTTCATGGAATATAGAATATATTCTTTTTAACCCTGTGTGAGATATTCAATAAGACAGACCATATGCTAGTCCACAAAACAAGTCTGAAAATAGATAAAGGAAGACAGCAAAAGATGTTCTCATAAACAAAAGTCAGTAACAGACAACTTGAAAACACAAACTTACTAAAGGATAAATTAGTTGCCATTTCTATACTAATATATAATCAGAAGACAACACGTTTTACATGTATCACAAATACTTGTCAGAGTCAATCCTATCATTTTACTTGACTACTACTTTCTATTTGAGAGAAATAATAATCATGGTGATAACTGCCCCCAATAAGGCCCTGTTCAGTGCACACTACTGTCCTGTAAAACTGCTTCCTTCCTCTGTCAGTTCACTATGGCAGACTGCTGGAGAACTTAATAGGATGAAAGGTCATTTTTTATACAGGATCTTCCAAGTCTGAAAACTTTTATCAGTTTAAAAGTCCTTCTTCCACTAGATGGCACTCCGATCTAATAAAACACCAACTGTCAAACTGCCCCTTCTTAAACTGTGGCAAATTGTACAATCAGCAGTCCTTTCAAAGGAAAATAAATCATCCGGAGAGTTTTCCAAAAGCATGGGTAGTTCTTACTCTGAACTACAAAACCAATTTCCAAAGCTGAGGAATGTGGATGCATGTGTATTTCAAAAATACAATCCTCAAACTGGCTTTGAAAAATCATTAATTAAGTAGGCACTGTATTATTAAAAGTAACACAAGTATTAGCTAGCAGTTTATTAAACAAAATTATATTAAAGAAATATAAGAACAATCTGCAATATGGTCTGAATGTGGCTCCCAAATTCACATGCTGAAACTTACCCACCACTGTGTGAAACCCTTAGGAGAGACTGAGGGCCTTATAGAAGGGCCTGAGGGCTAAGTCTGTGCTCATCTGTCTGTTCCCTCAGGAGCATCCAGCAGCTAGATTCCACCTTGGAAGCAGGACTTAAGGAACAGGATCTCAATCAGTTTCTTGCCACAATGCATTTTAAGAGCTACTATTCCTCTAAATACAAGAAGCATGTAAGAAAAGATTTTGTTAGATACATCAAGAAATTGGTTTTGACCTTGAGAATATCTGCTAAACCTAGTAAATGAACATGCAGGAATAAGACAGAACTCAGAGCTCTGCCTAGGCAAGATAGGCAAGGGGAAATTGCCCTAAATAAAACAGGAACAATGACCCCACACACAGAATGAATTTAAAATCTCACCTGCTGCCACACCCCACCTTCCCAACCCAGGTTAGAGCCTTGGTGCTGAGGTAAGGCATATGATTTTTCCTCACTCCCACCCAATCTCCAATAGCCTTTAAACACAAGCCAGGCCTTCTGTAACTGCACAACGCTATACAATGCCTGTTTGGGCAGAAAAACCTCAAGCCAAAGCCAACTATTTTAAAAGTAATCCTAAAAAACAAAATAATGTACCATAACGTAATACCTGCAACATACGAAAATAGGTACTCCCATACCACTTTTGCAAAGAACCACAACATTGAAGAGAATACGTCAATAACTAGAACTATGTATATGCATTAACTCTGATCCAAACTACCACTGGGATGTAAAATGTAATGATACATGCAAAAGAATATGCTTACCATATAATGCAATAGTTGGGAATAGTATAATACAGTGGTAGATTTACTTTTCATATGTGTGTTTGGTTTTTTTGTGCTTTACAATGTATATTTGTGTCAAAGGTATGTAAGATTCATGTTGTGCACTTATGAATCCAACATAATGTTCTCCTGGAACTGAACTCGTTCATAATTTTAAACTACAAAAACCACATATATGGAACATGTTAACTTTTGTATAACGCAAGGATGAAAATATGAGTATGTAACTTTTTCCCCCACCAAAAAAAAAATCAAGAGTTAAGAAAATGGTACATGGTAGTGGTAGCACATACTTGTAATTCCAGAACTCTTGGAGGCTGAAACAGGGAGATCACAAGTTTGAGCCCAGACTGGGTGACTTAGGGAGACTCTGTGTCAAACAAAATTAAAATGGGCTAAGAGCAAGCTTTGCCCACTATGGCTTTCCTCAGATGTTCTACATTCCTGGCTTCCCCCAGTCATGGCTCTACACATGCCTTCTCAGGGATACACTTCGAAGGCCTTCTGAAATTTGAGGGGCAACCTCCCTAACCCCAAAATCCTTGCATTCTGCATGCCTGTAAAAGCAGCACCATGTGTACAATGTCAAAGTCTGCTGCCAGCTTGAATTGGAGTTGCAGGAATACCTTTGTACCTGGATGGCCAAGCACTGAGAAGCAAATCCCAAGGAATGAACCTTAGGTGGCAATTTTCAAGCACAGTGCAAAGCCTTTCACTTTTGCAATTCTGAGACTGCAACGGATGGAGCCTTGCTGATTCTGGACATGCCCATAAAGTCATTTTTCCTGTTGTCCCTGATTCAAAGTACTTGGCTCCTTTTGAATGCTGATCTTTTCAACATTCAAGCACTCCTCTGCTCTTCTTTGTCAGTCTTTTCTTTCTGGCAAACCTGAACACTTTTTAAATAACTTTTTGCTCTTGATTTTCAGTGAAAACTTGGCTAGAAGTCACCATGCCACCCAATACTCATGTCTTCTTAGGTCTGACTAGAATCTCCCATCAAGCTCCACTTACAGCATTGTAGGGATTCTCTAGTCTGCATCATTAAACCTCTCCAAACTCTACCTAGAGACTTCTGAACCACGTGCTTATGTATAGTCACAGCAATGGCCCGCTCTGCATACCACAACCTGTCTTAGTCACTTTTTCATCTGAGATATAATCCAATACATGAAACTTAAAAGAGGAGAAGTTCATTTTGGCTGACAGCTTTAGGTTTCAGTCCATTGCTGGCTGGCTCCAAGGCAGATGGAGCAAGGTGGAAGGGCCAGAGCAGAAGAAAGCAGTACTCCTCATGCTGAAGGCTACAAAGAGAAAGACAGGAGCCAGGAAGGGAAGCACATCCTTCCAGGTCACACCCACAATGACCCGCCTCTTCAGACCAGACCGACCTCCTGATAACAGGCAGCTCTAAACACCCATAATCCAGTCATCTTCCAAACAGATGAGGCTTTGGAGACCACTTTAGATCTAAACCATAGTGTCCACTTATTGTGAAATTAGGATTACCAGCTGAATTGGAGAAAGAACTAAAGTGTAATTATTTCTACCCATGAAAATGAGATCTGGCATCAAGAAATGGAACAAGAATTCTGGAGGGAAAAAAAGGACAAAGCCCTTCTCCTCTGTCCTCAGAACAGACAAAAGCAGATCAATTTATAAAAATACAAAATTCTCAAATTGCTACTTAAAGAGAAAAATCAGTTGATTTCCAGTAGGGTATACAAACAGTAAGAAAAATAAAATTCAAAGATGAGCTAGCAAAGCAAGAAAATGAGATGAAGAGAATAGAAATTCAGAGAAATAAAATGAGGAATGGAGTATCATTTAGCAAACCATAAACACAGAAGCAGGAAGCAACATAACAGACATAGCTGAAAATCTAATTCCATCAGAGGAAAGACTTGGGATGAACACAAGTGGATCAAAAAAGATAGGGATAGTTCAGGAAAAACTAACAGCAACCACAAAGACATTTCACAAAAGGATATTTGGTGATACTGCAGCAGACACTACAATAAAAAAACAGATGCATTCTAAGGCTAACTGTAGAACATGTCCTTAAAATGAAGAAATGGTCCAAAACAACAAAGTATTCTGGGAATATGTGATCCAGATTCCTTTACCTGCACACATACTCTAGTTGACTATGTCTCAAGGTTGAAAAAGACTTCAGCAATACAAATATGAAAAACAAAACATGCATAAGAGAAAAGGAATCAGGCTACCATCTGAATTCTCCCCAGGAACACTGAAGGATTCGGTAGGAAAAAAGCCCATCCAACTGCTCAGGAGCCAAAGACCATAAGTAGACACAATCGGCAAATTAGGGAATACAGTAATCAAGGGCATATAAAAAAACACTTGGTAAACCAATTCAATTCATTAACGGATGAAGGAAAAGTAAAACAATGATACGCCATAGTCAAACAACAGTGTTTTAATGTTATATAGACTGGTAAGTAACAATGGATACTGTTTTCAAATGAAATAAATATTATTAATCTCAGCAATATAATAAGATTACAACTAAAATTGAGAAGTGAAGGATAGAGATAAAAAATATTGTGAAGGTGCTGTTCTTACTGTTCAGAGCAGAGTCCATATCAATAATGTTCTCTAGAATTAAAAAAATACAGTTAAAAACAAAACACAAATTGTCATAGGCAGCTGAGTTAGATAAAAATATTAATTGCTCATGCTTTGTCTTTTACATAGTTTTGTTAATATGTTGATAAATCTCAGAACATGGCAAGATTATAAGGTTATGATATTTCTTTAATGAGACATTTTATTCCTGTTTTGTTCTGGTATATATTGTGTTTGATGCGTTTGAACTAGTTGCTAAATGTACTGGTCTTCCTTGCTTGATGTTGCTCAGCTAGGGAGAATAATGTTAGAATGCTCCTAGTGGAATTTGATATAAACCGTAAGATGAGTGTCTTTAAATCTAGCTCAGACTTAGAAAAAGAACTGTAGCCTGTTCCAATTAAGTTAAGCCCATAGAAGATGAGCGTTTGTTAATGCCAAAGACAGACAAGTCCCCTTAGAGAAAGAGCACATACCCCGTCTCTGGGTCAGATGAGACATTGGAATTTTGCCCGTCCAGGAGAACACACATAAAAGCCATTTCCTGGCTTAGTGTTCTGGGCAGGTCTCCCTTGGGAGGCTGAACCTGAGACACAGTGGTGAGAACCAACTTCTGGGTGACAGCAGAAGGAGCTATCTCCGAAAGGAGCACACTTCTGGGACCAAAACATATTAGTCCAAGGGAGGATCTCCACCTTTCCTCTTCTCCTAGGTCTAGTGTATGGAAATCTTGCTTAGGCTTTTCACTATCCCTTGTAAAATTTTGACAAACAGTGGTCACTCTGCCAGCTAATTAAAAGCTCTTACAGCAGCTGCCACTCTTCGAAGAGGAGGACAGGTTTCCCCAGCATCTCTTTGGTGAATCCTCATTAAAGCCAATGGCCAATGGAATGTTGACCAGAGACACGGCTGGATTCCTTTCTGGAGACTGATCTCTGATTTGCGGGCCAACAAAAACTGAGAACTGAGGGGTCATGGCCAGGGCTGCTCTCTGGCAGGTACCCAAAGGTTCCTTGGTGGAAACTGGCTCCTGACCACTGAAAAATGATCCACTTATCTATCATACCTCTCTCTCTCTTACAGTAAACTAGACATTCTCCGTAAACTCTTCAGTCGAGCTGCACTTCAGAAACTAGGCTGAGGCAATTTACAACAATTTACATTTCACTGGTTAGGAGCAGAACGATTCACATTTGTGCCTTACATATGCTAACCAGGAACAAAAAGAGGTTCTCGTCAGCCTTAACTAACCAGCCTGTAACGATATTTAAATATGATTGCTAGATGGTAAGTTTGTTTAACCTGTGAGCTTCAAAGTTTAAATAAAACACAGTCTTCTCCTGTTAAAAAAGGTTGCCTAGGTGATTAGGTAATGAACAGAAGTGGCTAGAGGCTTTGTCCAGTGCACAGGACAAAATTCCTCTAGCCAATTGTTCTGTTTAAAGAGGTGATCTCCTTTGTGGCTCAAGAATATCTAAGCACTTCTAACTTGCCTTTTTATGCCCATGTCCAAAGAATAAAAAATAAAAAAGCAATAGTTTATTACAAAGATACGCTTCCTTTAGATATTCCTGTCACCAAACCAATTATAACTTAGCTTGTAGATGTCCAGGAAGAGTAAGTACACAGTTTGTGAGTTTTCTGGGAGGATAGAATTACACGTCAGTTTGTGGGTGGATAGGCTGATCGGATTTTGTCCTCTGCTCTCTCCAGACAGTATCCACCTGCCCTGAAGTGGAATCTACTTAAGAGACGCCTTAAGGGTACAAAGACCAATTAGAGATAGGGAGGAGACGTCCAACCTCTCTCTTCTTGTCTTACAGACCATGGGAAACTCAAAGAGCTGCTCACCCCTCTCACTTGCGTCATTAAGCATTAAAAGATGTTTGATCCTGACACGTTAAAAAAGAGCTGTTTAATATTTTTCTGCACACACGCACGGCCCACTTAACCCCTACAGCCAAAATGGAATACAGAGGAAAATATTAATTATAATACTATTTTACAACTAGAAAGAGAAAAATGGTCAAAAGTGCCATATGTTCATATTTTCTTTGCGTTAAGAAATAGCCCTTACTTAGTTTCAAAATGTAAAAGTGACCACAGGGAAACGGGACACCTCAGATTCTCAAGGCACCCACTATACTACAGCCTGAGATTGCTCCTCCCCAATATTCGGGATCTGAGGACCAGACAGCTTTAATCAAAGCCTCACCCACCATTCCTGAACCTAAGGTTTCCCCTACTTGTCCTTCTAAGTTAGAGGATAAAGCTTCTAAGCCAGCTGTAATCCAGGGCTCTACAGAGTTATACCCTTCCTTAGCTGAGTTTAGACAAGCTTCTCAAGGACAGTATCCATTACAAGAGGTACATGGACAATTTGCAACTGCCAGAGTTCATGTGCCTTTTTCTCTCAGTGACCTAAAACAGATAAAGTTAGATCTTGGAAAATTTCTAGATGCAACTGATAAGTACATTGAGGTATTTAAAGGCCTCACTCAGACCTATGAGCTAGACTGGAAAGAGGTAACGTTACTCTTAAATCAAACATTGACCCCTAATGAGAAACAGGCAGCACTACAGGCTGCCATCGCATTTGGAGATAAATACCGTATTTTATTAATTTCAAAAGGCCAAAAGACAGACAACAAGGGGAACTACCAGTTCCCGCTGGAGCCCAAGGTGTCCCTATCCAAGACCCCTACTGGCCTAGCAGCCATATGGGAGACTGGAATAGGAGATACTTTCGGACATGTATTCTTGAAGGTCTAAGAAGGATAAGAGCTAAGCCATTTAATTATTTTAAACTGTCAGCTGTCCAACAAGAGAAGAGGGAACACCCCTCTGCTTTCTTAGATTGCTTACAAGAGGCACTGATAAAAGTATACTTTCCTAGATCGGAATTCAATAGAGGGACAAGTTATTCTTAAAGATAAGTTCATGACTCAGTCAGCCCCAGATATTAAAAAAAAAAAACTACAAAAAATGGCTTTTGCCCCAGATAGCTCACCAGATGTTAATAAAACTGCCTCCTCAGTATTTTATAACTGTGATGAGGAGGAAGCCAAGAAAAAAAACAAACAGACTGAGGAAAAGCAGCTGCCTTTGCAGCAGCACTAAGAAAAACAGACCCTTAAGTCTAATTCTCAGGGCCTCAAGAAATCAATGACTACCTTGGTCTGCTACCACTGTCAGAAGCCAGGCCACCTTAAGACGGACTGTCCTAAAAAGCCCCCTGGGCCATGATCTAACTGCAAAGGTTACCACTGGAGGTCGGACTGCCCTCTAAAGTGAAGGCCCCAGAGTTCAGACCCATCCTACCAGGTGGTCCAACAAGAATAAAGGGGCCCAGGCACACTTTGCCCTCTCCCTCTGGCCGGACTATCATATCGACGGAGGAGCCCCAGCTAATCATGACTGCAGAGGAAAAAAAACCAGCCTAGTGCTGGACACTGGCACAAGTCTCTCGGTCCTTCTTTTCAATCCTGGCCTTCCTTCCAGCCGCCATACCTCAGTGAAAGGAGTCACTGGAGAAGAGGTAATTTGCTATTTTTCACAACCCTTAGGCTGTAACTGGGATGGTTTTCTTTTTCCACATTCCTTTCTGATAATGCCTACAAGTCCAGTCCCTCTCTTGGAAAGAGATTTTTTATCTTGTTTAAATATTACAATATATATGCACCCAGGTCAGATACACTGTCTTCCCCTTGTGGAGACAGAAATAAATCCTAAAGTATGGGCTACTAAAGGCAAAATACATAGGGCATTAGGAGCTGCTCCAGTATAGATACATCTCAGAGATTCTACTACTTTCCCTAATCAGAGACAATATCCTTTAAAACCTGAAGTTAAAAAAGGGTTATTGCCTATAATTGATAACCTAAGGACACAAGGTTTACTTAAGCCCTGTAATAGTCCGTGCAACACTCCAATTTTGGGGAATTCAAAAGCCCAGTGGGAAATAAGGATTGGTACAGGACCTCAGATGGATAAATGAGGCAGTAGTGCCAGTTCACCCAAAGGTACCTAACCCAGATATGCTCCTTTCTTAAATTACAAAAGATGCCGGTTGGTTTATGCTTTCTTTTGTATTCTTTTACAGAGAGATTCTCAGTTTCCCTTTGCCTTTAAACATCCTCATATCCTAGGCCTCTGTCCATTTAAAATACCTACAGATGACTAATGATTTTCTCTTTGACAAAAAGGCAGATGCTTTACTAAAAGTTGTTACCTCATTGGCTAAATTCTAACAAACTCTTCAACAGCTTACAGAGGCCCAGCCCCCCCAAAAGGAAAATCCCATATTCCATCCTGGAGATTTAATACTGGTAAAGTCTCCCCCTCATCTTCTCCTTCCCTAGGACCAACGTGAAAAGGCCCATACACTGTGATCCTGTCGACTGCTTCAGCGGTCAAGACAACAGGCCTGGATTCCTGGATACATCACACCAGACTCAAGCTCTGGGAACCAGAGACTGTTACTGAGAGCAAACAACCAACCACCTGAGTACTCCTGTGAACCCACAGAAGATTTAAGATTCCTGTTCAAGAAAAAAGCAAAGTCTTCAGATAAGTGATGTTGCTCTTGGCCTTTTTACTAATCACTCTGTCCCTCAGAGGAGGATACAGTTCCTTTCTAAGATGGGCCCAGGAATATGCAGAGTCATTACAACAGACCTCTTGCTGGATATGTGGTCTGCTCCCCTTATGTAGTACATCAGGACTTCCTTGGTGGTATCCCCACTTCAAGGAGATGATTAAAATAAATTACAAGACTATATTAATGAGATATACAAGAGTTGAATCATACATAGGTCAGCTCACCATTACAAAGTAACTAAGTGGCCTATAAACTATACTCTTAATGACCCTGGATATAATCGTGTCTTTTCCCACAAAGTCACTAAAGCCTCTCTACAGGCACTAATAAGGCTCCTATTAAATAAAAGTAAGAGTCCTATCCTGAGGGCCAACAATCATAGATATCAGGATGGCTATTTTCAAATATGGGATGATTATATATGGTTGACTCCCACTATAGGTCATCTCAATAGAAAGGCCCCGTTATATGTTGGGAACAAAAAAATCATTCCTATTCTCATTGGCCTAACTCCACTAAATACTTGGGGTGGACAGCCCCTAAACAATGTGTACATATAATAACTTTACAGGCTAAAGAGTGGTTTGCAACAGATTGGCTTACTCGCCCTGGAATTAGATGGGAAGCCCCCAATGGCACTCATTGGTCTTGTGGGACCAATTTGTGGCCCTGGCTACCCCCTGGGTGGATAGGAAGATGCACATTAGGATTTGCCTGGTTACAAGGCTGGAGTGTCAAAACTATTGACAAACCTGCTAATTTACCTCGCTTACAACACCGATGGTCTAGGAGCATGTTTCACTGGTATGATCACTTGGCCTCTATCTTTATCCCTTCCCTAGGGCTAGAAGATGCCATGCAGCACATTGAGGCCTTAACTAACCATACTCAGCAGGCCTTAAGTGACACCGCAGCTGGTCTCTCTCTCCTAAATGAAGAAGTAAAATTAATGAGGGAAGCCGTCCTCCAAAATCGGATGGCATTAGACATTCTAACAGCAGCACAAGGGGTTACCTGTGCAATTATAAAAACTAAATGTTGTATATACATTCCTGATCCCTCTGCTAATGTCTCAATGGCTATTCAAGATATTAGGCAACAGGTCAATGGTATATCAGATTCTAAAAATCCCTAGAACTTATCCTCTTTATGGGAGGTCATTACTGGTTCCTCTTGGTGAAAATCTTTGTTAATTATATTCATAATAATCCTGTTGGTCTTATTATTTGGCCCATGCATACTCAATTGTTTCTTTGCCTTTGTCTCCTCCAGATTTAAAGCTATACACCTACCCAAGATGAAAACACCTGGTATCTATCGAGGGCCTTTAGATAGACCCTCTGGTGAGTATCTCTGACTGCCGGTCAACAACTAGGACCCCTTTCAGCCTAAAGAAGCCAGAGTGGTCATCGCCCATTACTCCCTCATGGCAGTTCGGTTACTTCTTCAGAGGGGGGAATGTTATAGGCAGCTGAGTTAGATAAAAATATTATAGGCATCAGACAGGGCTGGGCCTTCAAAGGAGCCAACATAAAAGATACCTGTGGGCCAGACCTTATGACAAACGGGGTTAAACAAATACACCCACTTACCTCCCTAGGTGTAAATGTCAGGGATTGATATTCTAAATAAGTAACAAGCACCTTCTAAAAGCCAAAAAGAGTCAGTGGCCGAACCCCCACAAAAAAAGCCCCTGATCTATATTCATGCCCGCTTGCTACGTGACTGGCTTTCTCATTTGATCCCAGTTCACTCAGTGTTACCTGGACAATTATACCTGTAGTCTTATTGGCGGACCATAGTTTTGTCCATTTCCCCTACCTTGGACCTGCCTCACCTCATGGTTTTTCCCTATAAAAGTCCCTAAAAAGACGGTTGGGGGGTAATCCACTCAGGCCCCCCTTCTGTCCCTCTCTTGGACAAAAGCTTTCTTTCTCTCAGTAAATATATTCTGCTCTTAACCTCCATTGTTCCTAAAATTCATTCTTTGGTTTTCTAACACAAACTCTCTGAGAGCATTTAGATTGGGAGTTTTATTTTCCTGTATCAAAATGACTTGCTATTTAAAAGCTCTCTCCAGAACCATAAGGAGGTTTTGGAGAGCTGGAATAACATGAGAATATGAGCACAAGCCCTGAGGGAAGCAGGGCTCTGAGTACGGAGGAGGGAAGGTGTGGGCAGTTACCTGAACATTCCACGCTCAGGCCCCTGTTGAAGGGACCTGTCTATGGGTTACCACCTGGAGGGGACACAGAACATGTTCGCAAGGTAACAATGGGTGCTTAAATAGAATTTCAAATATTTTTTCTGTAAAATTAGCATTAATACCCTAATAAATACTAAGCATTTTGATAAAAACATATTTAGACACTCATATATTTATGCATAAAATAATGTTCAGAAAGATTGTAATTTAGGATTTGAGGTTTTTCCTTTTTGATTTTACACTCCTGGGTCTGGAATCCAAGGGTGCTCTACCACTGAGCTACATCCTAGTATAACCCTTCCCTTTTCAGTCAGCGTCTCATGAAGGTGTTCCAGCAGGACTAGAACCTATGCACCTCCTGCCTCCTTATTTGACACTTCAGTGTTTCTTTTTATTATCAGAATCCTTTAATTTTAATGAACTTTAATTTATCTTTCCATTTAACAGTAGTGTTTTTGAGATGAAGAAATTGTCCTCTAACCAAATTAATGGATATATCAGTATGTATTTTCTTCTAAAGCTGTTTTCACATTTAAGACTCAAATTTACCTGGAACGGATTTCTTGCTGTGCTGAGTCAGGAACCATCTTCTTCTTCTTCTTTCTTTTTCTCCTAATAAGAACAGTCAACTGTTTCTGCATGCTCTCCTGTGACTGCAGCGCCACCTTTCCACAAGGTGACCCGGGAGAGTTCCACGTGTCTGTTTATCCATCTTCGCACAACAGTGTCTTAATTACTGTACCAGATTTCATAGCTTAATGTGTAGCAGACCAAGTCCTCCTACTTTATTTTCTTAGGCTATATGGGCTGCTCTTTGGTTTTTCCCATTTTCCCCACAGCTGACTTTTCAACTTTATGCAAATACCGTTGGGAGTTTTATTAGAAATAAATTAAACCTATAGATGAGTACAAAGAAAACTGGCATCTTTATAAATGTCTCCAAACCTCAAACCTAGAAACAGCTCTCCATTTCCTGGCATGATTTCATCAGTTCTAAAATGGGCATTTTCTCCCTATATTACAATTTCTGAAGAGCTTCTCCAAGATTTGGAGTCCAGACACTGGATATAGCAAGAAGAGGAAGAGAAAAAGGAGGGAAGAGGATCCCCGGAACCCAGGAAGAATATGAAGCCAGACTTGAAGCCCATGTAGAGAGTGAAGAGACTTCAATGAAGGAAAGAAGTGGCAGTGGGGCTTTCCCCCTGAGCCTGGACTCACTGTGTGGGAGAAACAGCTAGAACCTGCAAGAAGCACTGACTTGCTGATCACCATACAGGCCTCCACAGAGAAATGCACCAGTGTTATGGGCCAGTAGACGCAGTGGGCTACAGTGACTGGTGAGTTATTGGGATTCAAATGTCCCCTAGGAGAGGGGTAGGCTGAGAAATAGGATACTTCCATGACAAAAAATACCTGAGGAAATTCACTACCACCAAATCAGCCCTTCAAAATGTTCTGAAAGGTATTCTAGACAGAGATAAGAAGGCCTACAGCTTGACGAACCAGAACAGAAGAATCCACCAGGCAAGGCAAGTAGTTAAACAGAGGTGGAAAAAAGGGAACCAACAGCAGAAAATAAGATGACAAAGGTAAATCAATATATATCAGTTATAACCCTCAATATTAAAGTCTCCATTCACCAATCAAAAGAAACAGAATACATCGAAAAACAAGATCCAACAATATGCCGCATTCAAGAAACACATTTAATTCAAAAAGAAATTCAGAAAACACATTTAATTCAAAAAGAAATTCAGAAGAGTGATGGAAAACAATACTCCATGTGACAGGAACCTAGAAAAAAGCAAGCGCAGCTAATCTATTTGCAAAGCGGATTTCAAACGAAGACAGATTAAGAGAGACAAGATCACTACAACCTTGTAAAGAGAGCAATCCAAGAGAAAGAGGTAACAATCATAAATACATATGCATAAAATATCAGGTACCTCTACATAAAAACATTAATGAACATGAAATATCCAATAAACACTAATGCAAGTTTAACAAAGGATCTCAATACCCCACTGTCACAAATAGACAAATCCATTAGGCAAAAATTAATGAGATATCAGAAATGAACCAAGATTTTGGACAAACTTAGTAGATGTCTACAGAGTATTTCACCCCACATCAGTCTTCTCAGCTGCACATGGGACGTTCTCCAAAACAGACCATGTATTAGTTCAAAGAACATGTTTAAGTAAATGCAAAGGAAATGAAATTATACTGTGCATATATTAGACCATAGTGCAATGAAACTGGAAATCAATAGCAACAGAAACCACAAGAACTTAAAAAAAAACATGGAAATTAAATACCACTCTCCTGAACAACCAACAGGTCACAGATGAAATTAAAGAAGGAATTAGTTTCTACAAGAAAATAATAACGCCATTATAACATACTGAAACTTATGAGATACAATGGAAAATTTCTATGAGAGAATGAAAAAATTTCTACAATGAAAAATTTCTATATGAGAAATTTATAGCAATTAATTCCTCTATCAAAAAACAGCTGATTATCTAATAGTGAACCTCAAGCTTCTAGAAAACAAAGAAGAAGCCCAAAGCTCATACAAGGGAGGAAATAATAAAGACCGGAGACAAATGGAGACTAAGAATCAATGAATCAAAGAGTTGGTTAATTGAAAAATTAAATAAAATTGACAAAACCTTAATCAAACTTATTTTTAAAAAGAGAAGAAAAGACTCAAATCCATGCAATTAGGAACAAATAGGGTGAAATTATAACAGATCCTGCAGAAATCCAGATCACCAATACCTACACTCTGAGAAGCTGTATTCCAGGAAATTGAAAACACAGAAGAAATGGACATGTTCCTAGATACATATGAATTACCAAAACTGAATCAAGATATAAACATTTTAAATAAATAAATATCAATCAATTAAACTGAAGATGTAATTGCAAACCTACCAACAATGAAAAGCCCAGGCCCTGACAGATTCATTGCTGAATTCTGTAAGAAATTTAGAGACTTAATGGCCCTACTTGTCAAACTCTTTAACAAAATTGAAAGGGAAATAATACTCCCAAACTTATTCCTGGAAGCAAGTAATACCCTCATACCAAAACCAGAGAAGGATCCAACCGAAAAAGAGAACTACAGGCTAATCTCCCTAATAAACATAGGTGAAAAAAACCTCAGTAAGATCCTGGCAAAGAGAATGCAGCAAATCATCAAGAAGATTCATACCATGACTAAGTAAGTAGGAGTCATCCCAGGGATGTAGGGATGACTCAACATATACAAATCAATAAATGTAATACACCGTATTAACAGAGCCAAGGGCAAAAACAATCTGATAATCTTAAGAGACGCAGAAAAAGTATCTGACAAAACCCAGCACCTAATCATGCTAAAAACCCTACAGAATATTAGAATAGAAAGGCTTTCTCTCAATCTGATAAAAGCCACCTATGACAAACCAACAGCCAATACCTTACCAAACGGTCAGAAACTGAAAACTTTCACTATAAAGTCAGAAACAAGACAAAGATGTCCATTGTCACCACTCCTACTCAATACATTCTGGAAACATTAGCCAGAGCAATTAGAAAAGAGAAAGAAATAAAAGAATAAGGGTAGGAAAAGAAGTTAAATTATTATTTGCAGGTGATATGCTATTCTACACAGATGCTATTCTACACAGAAGACCCAAAAACTCCACCAAAAGACTTCTATATTTAATAACCAAATTCAATACCACAGCTAGATACAAAGTCAACACTCAAAAATCAACAGCCTTCTTGTTCAGAAATAACAAACTCACTGAGAGAAATTAGGGAAGCAACACCTCTCATTATGACATATGAAAAATGAAATACCTAGGAATCACTCTATCAAAGGAAGTAAAGGACCTTTACTTGGAAAGCTCCAGTACTCTGAAAAAGGACTTTGAAAAGGATGTCAGAAAATGAAAAGATATCCTTTGTTTTGGGTAAGAAGAACCAATATAGTGAAAATGGTTATACTCCCAAAATTGTTATTCAGATTTAATGCAATTCTAATCACATTCCAATAGCATACCTCACAGAATTTAACAATTCTAAAATTTATTTGCAATCAAAAGAGATCTAGAATAGCAAAAACAATTATGGGCAACAAAGGAAAAGCAAGGGTATCACAATTCTTAACTTGAAATTATACTACAAATCTACTGTGATTAAAACAGGATAGTACTGGCAAAAAAAGAAAAATAGACCCAAGGATCAGTGGAACAGATTAGAAGATCCAAAAGCAACTCCAAACACATTTAGCCATCTTATCTTTGCCAAAGGAGGCAAACACTTTCACTGGAAGAAAAGATAGCCTCTTTAATAAATGGTGCTGGAAAAACTGGCTTTCCACATGCTGAAGATTACAACTAGACCCCTATCTTTCACCATGCAATAAACTAAAATAAAAATGGACCAAAGATCTAAATATTAAGACAGAACATTAAATCTGCTGGAAGACAGAATAGGTAGAACTCTTGAAGACATTAGTGAAGGCAAGACTTTCTGAACAAACCCTGACAGAACAGGAAATAGAACAAAGAGTCAACAAGTGGTATCTCATCTTATTAAAAAGCTTTTGCATAGCAAAAAAACAATCAACAAAGTGAAGAGACACAGTGTGGCAAAAACTTTTGCCAGTTATACCTCAGACAAAGGACTAATATCAAGAACATAAAAAGAACTTAAAAGAAAAAAATCAGACCCCCAAATGTAAGACCCAATCTAAAAATGGGCATCTGAAATGAATAGGTATTTCTCAAATGAAGAAGTAGAAACATATGAAAATAAACATATGAAAAAAATGTTCAACATCACTGGTCATTTGAGAGATACAAATTAAAACAACACTGAGCCTCCATCTCCAGAAAGAATGGCTATTATCAAGAAATCAACCAATAACAAATGTTGGTGGGGCTGTGGGGAAAAAAGAACCCTTCCACACTGTTAAAGAGTGTAGACTGGTACAACCACCATGGAAATCAGTGTAGACACTCCTTAAAAAACTACAACTAGAGGTTCCAACCCAGCTATTCCCCTTCTTGGTATCTTCCTGAAGGAATTAAAAGTATCATACCACAGTGATATAGGCACATTTATAGTGACACTATCTGTAATAGTCAAATCTTGGAAACAGCCCCAATGCCCATCAACTGATGAATGGATAAAGTTGTAGGTTTTTTATACAATGAGTACTATGTGATAAAGAAGGATAAGCTTGAAATATTTCCAGCTAAATGGATGCATCTTTGAGACCATACTCTAAGTGAAATAAATCAGACACACATGTTGAAATATCACATTGTTTCTCTGGTGTGAGAAACTCAAAGTGTAAATAAAGACCAAAGTGTACAATGGATATCAGGAAATAGGAAGAAAATTTTAAATCAGAAGCAGGATAAAGAAGAGGGGGAGGGAGAAAGGAAAGAAAGGACAAGAAAAAAAGAACAGATGGAAAAAATGGAAAATAAAGGGGAACAGGGGTTGAAGGGAGTGGAGAGGAATGGGAAAAAAAGAAGACATACCATGTATAGGTACAAACTCCCTATGACAAATGTTATCATCATGTATGTTTAAAATGTACCAATTTAAAAAAAAGTTTTTAAAAAACAAAGAACTTCTCTTGGTAGAATAAAATGTGAAAAATGAGAACACTTATTCATCAGAAGCATGAACACCTTCAAGGAATTAAACTTTATAATTAACTAATAATTCTGTCATACAAAAATTCCATTCACACAAATGAAAATAGCATGACAATTTTAACATTGTACTATATACTTGAAATTTGTTATTAGGTAGATTTTAGGTGCTTTTATTTTCTAGTAGAGTTGAGACATGATCTTGATATATAGCTCAGGCTGGCCTTGAACATACTATGTAGCTCACACTAGCCTCAAACTTAAGGCCATACTCCTGCCTTAGCTACCCAAGTGCTGGGATTATAGCAATTTTTGGAGCTTTCAACTTACACATGAAAAAAGGTAATTATGATAGACATTAATCTGACTACAGTAACCATGTGTATATCAAGACAGGTTACATATTTTATATATAAACAGTAACAAGAAAATTTTTATTTTAAATAAAAATGAAAACAAAATTAAAGGCAAGCCTAAACCTGAAAATTTGTCAATCTAAAAGGCAGCAAGTAGCAATTTACTGAATAGCATGCTAAAGTACTTAATTCTTACTACATTCTTATCTAGGAAAATATTCCAAAATAAAGGCAAAATTCATGAACAGCTGCAGACCAAAATATATATATCTAGATTAAGTCACAGAATAGTTAGTGGACCATAGTAAAAAAAAAACAGATGGATATTTGCAATATAGGATGTTTACACCGCTGTAGTAGATTACAAATCCATTAAACATCTGTGTCCAATTGTGGAGGATTCATTTTTCCTTTGTCCTTCCTTGTTGAAAATACTTTTAGCCAGGAGTGGTGGCATATGCCTGTAATCCGAGCACTTGGGAGGCTGAGGCAGGAAGGTTGTTGCGAGTTTGATGCCAGCCTGGGCTACAAAGTGAGCTCAAGGCCAGCCTGAACTGCATAGCAAGACCCTGTCTCAATAGAAAAAAAAAAAAAGAAAAACAGAAAATACTTTTAAAAAGAAGTCTATAGCTTAAAGAAGGTTCATTTTAGAGTATACTTTGAAAAAAATATCTGGCAAAGATATAAGACACTTCACACTGTAATTTAATTTTAAAATGCTGGTCTATGAAAATGTAGCTGGAAATTTTAAATAGTTATTTACTAACTTGCCACTGTTTCAACCAAGGCAGGAATACCTGAAAAATTTTGGATAAATTTTAGAAAGCAGCTTTGTCCCATGTTTAATTATGTAATTACTATTTTCCAGCATCTCTGCTCAGAAATCCTATTGGAAGCACCAAAGTGAGGAAGGGACTTATAGACACTATAAGATACCGTAAGTGGTAATTTATTTTTTTCTTTTAAGAAGAATTTAAAAAAATGATACAGAATTTCAAAACAAGATAGGAAATTAACAATGGTTATTGTATTGCAAATTGTTATCTTCCACGTAGTTGCTCAGACTACCAAATACAGGCATGCAAAATTGATCAAACAATATAAACACTAATTGTTAGTGCAATTATCGTAGCCATCTTGTGTATGTATGGATGTGAGTATAACCCCTTTTCCTTTCCCCCCATCCCAGTTCTTCTTTCCTTTTGAGCAGTTTCTTTCCCTTTCACAGTATCTACTGTACCCTTTGGATCTTATTTACTCTTTCAGTTTCTTATACTAGGGAGACAATACAATGTTTACAAACATGAATCTGATTTATTTCACTTATGAGTATGGTCTCTAGCTGCATCCATCTACCTATAAAAGCCTCAATTTTATCTTTCTTTATAGCTGAGTAATAATACTCCATTGTATAAAAATACCACATCTTTTTTATCCACTCCTCAGTTGATGGGCATTTGGGTTGTTTCCAAGATTTAGCTATGACAAATTGTGTTGCTATAAACATCAGTGCATCACTGTGGTATGACGTTTTCAGTTCTGGAAAAATACTCAGAAGGGGAATAGCTAGGTTGAATGGGACTTCTAATGCTAGTTTTTTTATGAACCTTCACCTGATGTGGTTTCACCAGTCTATACTCCCACCAACAGTGGAGAACTGTCCTTTCTCCCCCACAGCCCCACCAGCATCTGTTATTGGTTGATTTTTCTAAGCCACTTCGATGACTCACAATATTTTACCCCAAGCCTTCTTTTTAAAATGTGAAGTGCAAATTTCATTGGAGAAATGAGACCGTCAAGAGTTAATTGCCGTAGAATAATTACTGTTAATATATCCTGCTCCACCTCAAGCATTCAGTACAAAAGCTACACTTCCTGTCCACTTACAGGTACAAGGAAAGGCAACCAGTAAGACAGGAGAAACGCTGAAGTTATATAACTTCAAGGAAGAAGGCAGTCTCTTAGGTATCCCCACTTGAACATAATGGCTTGTTTCCCTGAGTGAAAGCTTCCATAAACACCTCTGCTAAAAAAAAAAAAAAAAAAAAACCACCTCTGCTTCCAAGTAGTTGGCTTCTTTCACCTCAGGCTCCAATTACTCAGTACCCTGGATTACAGTGCCTTTCTGATAAAGGCAGAGATTGTACCTGACTGGCTATCCAAAGCAAAAGGTGCCTCTGTATTCCTAATCTAACTAGGAAAACAGAAAGTATAGGTTCTGAGGAAAAAAGGTACAGGAAGTCATCAAGAGAATGAGACAACCACATTTTAGTAACACCCAGAAATAATAGCATCCTGAGGCTAAGGAAACAAAGAACGAAGAGGCCAACTTCCGGAGTCCAGGGTCAGAGTCACACAACAGATGATGGAACCATGACAGCCCTTTGCAAAGAGCAATGCAGTCACAAAATAAACACAAAAGCAGTAACCTGCAAAGAGAAGCAATACCCTGGTTCTCACTTTCTTAGACCTCTCATCAGTGTCTTCCCACTGTTCCCCAAATGCAGTGGGCATCAGCTGTCACTGGAGCCTCTGAGGTAGCCTGCATACTTGCAGTACTGAAGAAAGCAGGAGAAAGCTACAAATGGATCCATGACCAAACCACCCAAGACTGGCCTGTCTTTCAGTAACTTTCACATCACAATGGCAGTATCATAAATGCATCTGATCAGCTACTTTCTTGTTTGTTATTAAGTCATCAGTTCTAATAAGATTTCACCTATACATTAATATTTCCAGATCATCTTTCAGATTTTGTAATAAAAACGCCTATAAAATCAGTATCTGGCAATACAACGTTGTTAAGAAATGTAAGAACCACCCAACTAGTCGATATGTAAGAATGTGCAACTGAGGTAAAGGACATCGGGTCAAATCTGTCTTTATATAAAGTCTCATCTGGAATAACGTAAAAGATTTTTCACAGAAAAATAAAATAGTCCCTAGAGAAATGAAGCTGCTATCCGCCAATGTATAGTATAAATTATTTAAAAGTATTCCCAAGTAAATGCTTCGACAGTGCTTTCTCTGAAGCATCTTTTTGGCATAACCTATGAACAAATGTTGAAAACTACTTGAATGAGAAGTATGAATCTAAAGTATTGATATGTATTCTTTCGTGTGTAAGAATAAAAATACGGTGACTAAGAATCATTAAAAGCAATCCTAGCCTTACCCTTCTGTTCAAAAAACGAAACCACTGGTTCATAACAGCTCAGACATATAAATAAACACAGCCACTATGGAAAACAGTATGGAGGTTCTTCAAAAAATTAAAAATATATTATGATCCAGCCGTCCTAACCACCTTGTTTTCCAAAGGAAATGACATCAGTATGCCAGTGTATCAGTGTATCAGAGAGATAACCTGCACTCCATGTTTACTGTAGCCAACAATAGCCAACACCTGGAATAAACTGAGGGGATCCACCAAAAGACAAATGGATAAACACAATGCAATAATAAAGACACCACAGATTATTATATAGCCATTAAAAAATGGTGAAATCTTGTTAATTGCAGCAGCAGCACAAGTGGCGCTGAAGGACACTACATTCAGCTCAACAGGCCGCACACAGACAGACAAACACTGTATCTCTTCACTCCTCGTGGAGCTAAATTCTGCTGAATTCGCGTAAAAAGACAACAGAAGAATGATCTCTAGCGACTAGAATTGCAAAGAGGATGCGATAAAGGAGATGGGGTAAAGCCTACCAAACACAAAGAGTAAGTGCAGTACTGGTAATATTCTGTACTGTAACAGGGTGATTATAGCACACAACAACGTATTATGTATTTTATAAGGAACTTGAAGCAAGGCATTCAAAGATTCCCAGCCAAAAGAAATCATGAGTGTTTGAAGAAATGGAAACTAATGATCCTGATGTGACCATTACACATTGTACATGTACAAGGAATTATTAACACGGAACTCTCTAAATATTTATGTATAATTATAAAAGAAATAAAGCACTGTCTTATATACCACAGAAAAACTGCCAAAACATTTCACAATATTAAATCAGAATTTTAAGAAGTCCCTAAAAGTTCTGCTATTTGACTAGGATTGTGACTGTGTTTATCCAAAACACTTATAAAACTATAAACAAAACTCATTATGTTAATTTTTTGATAACTCCTTTCATGAAAATATATTTGCCAAATAAAGCTTAAAAAACCAAACTTTCCAAATTGTTAAGGAATCTTTGTCTACTGGAAGTATTTATTTTAATCTTCATCAAACTGGCATATCAGTAAGTTAAATCAGTACATACTGATTTAGTCTGAATTTATATACATTTTAAAATATTCTCTTTTACTCATTCAACAGCTATCTATAAAGCTATGTAACACACTTTAATTTTATTATTTTGACAACAGCAATAAATTCTATCTTATGTGAAAAAGGACACTGATTATATAGCCTAAAAGATCACAAAGATAGGACATTTAGCACCACAGTAAAGGGGGAAACATGCTAATTTTCATGAAGTAGTCCTGCATGTCCTTAGAGCTCTTTGTAGGCTTTCAAGCTCACATTTAGATCTCTACATATTTGGAAAGTAGAAAAATAATTATGATTTTAAAGGGAAAATATTTATTCTTTTCGGAAAACATGATCAGCCAATACATAGTACCATTTTAGAAAGCACTGTAATACAACTGTTGCTATTTTTCAAATATTACCATCATTCTGCCATTTAATACATTATAATTAAATGCAAAAGAAATGCTATCTTATTCACTGCTTTTCTCTTATCAATGAAAGTAGTTTTCTCTGAATACTTACCATCCATTCAGAAATAATAATATCCACTTTTTCTACAGGAAGAGGAACTTCTTCAATCTTTCCTTTAATTAGTACAATAGTATCTTCAAGTTTATTTAGTCTGAAAATTATCATAATGAATTGCATTAGTATACTAAACAGATTGCGAAAGTTAGTTAAATTACACATTTTTTTTGCCAACTGTTTACACTGTTTTGCGGAACAAAAAGGTGTTCAAAATTTATCCTGTGTACATTATAATTGTGCTTTGGTTCTCCCATGAATGCTGAAGGTGTTTCTGATTAATATGGCAATATACAAAACCAATAATGAAAACTTCCTGTTGAAAATAAATCAATTTTACAAAAAATACATTGTCAATAAACTATAACTTTTGCACATCAAAATAAATCACCAAAAGAGTAAAAAGACAACACCAGAGTGGGAAAAAATTTTAGCCAACTGTCCCTCAGAAAAAGGACTACTATCTAGAACATACAAAAAAATGGAAAAAATCAGATCCCCCAAATTCAAAGATCCAGGGCTGGGGATATAGCTCAGTGGAATAAGCGCCTGCCTAGCAAGCACAGGGTCCTGAGTTCGATCCCCAGTACCGCCAAAAAAAAAAAAAAAAAAAAATTCAAAGACCCAATCCAAAACTGGGCATCTGAGATGAATACACATTTCTCAAATGAAGAAATACAAATGGCAGATAGATATACGAAAACATGCTCAACATCATTGGTCACTCAAGAGATGCAAATTAAAACAACACTGAGATTCCATCTCACCCAGGAAAGAAAGACTATTATCAAGAAATCAACCAATAACAAATGCTAGATGTCCTGTGGAGTGAAAAGAACTCTTCTTCATTTTTGGTGCGAGGGCAGACTGCTGTAACCACTGTGGAAATCAGTGTGAAGATTCCTCAAAAAGCTAGGATTAGAGGTCCCACTTGACACACCTGTTCCCCTGCTTGGTATCTTCCCAGAATTAAAAACATCATACCAGAGATATATGTGCACCCATGTTTATAGGAGCACAATTTCTAATAGCTAAATCCTGGAAACAACCCAAATGCCCATCAACTAGCAACAGATAAAAAACATGTGGTATTTTTATATAATGGAGTACTACTCAGCCATAAAGGATAAACTTGAAACTTTTATAGGTAAATGGATGCACCTTGAGAACATACTCATTAGTGAAATGAATCAGACTTGCACGAGTAAACATCCTATTCATCTCCCAGGTGTCAGACTTTTAATTTTGCCACACAATTTATCTGTTTTTCTTTGAAATGCCCAATTGTTTGTCCTCACAAGAAGGATACACACATTCTCAAGAGCATTCAGAGGGAGCTCTGGCTTTAGCAATGAGTTGATGCAGGCCCAGATTTGCCTTCCATGCCGAGGACCAGGCAATTCTCTCGTGAGCCTCCAGCCTCCTCCACAGGTCAAGGAGGTGGGAGAACAGACTCTCCCATCTCCAGGTGAGCGTCTCCCACGCCCAAACTGTAATTTTACCGGCTACTTTTCAGGAAAAAAAAAAGGATAGGGCGGAACACAATGACACAGGAAGACAAAAGCATACCAGCTGATGTAGAGGGGCTGTTTAGATGGTTTGTGAAAAACTATGTGAAAATGAGGAATTAGACCCAGCTTCTCATATGCACCAGCTGTGTAGAGGTCACTAGGGATTACACAAGCTTACTATTTGGCTAAATGACTGCAGAAAATAATAAAAATGATTAACTTCTCAAACTATATGGCAAGAAGATATTGACCAAGGTCAGAAGGTACACTGGGGAGGAAGAAATTAAAAGAGATGATTGTGGGGAATTATTTTCTGGGGAACATTAATCTCCCAGGTGAATTTTTTCCCATTTAAAGTGACTTAATATCCTTGCAGAGTCTGAGAGATTACAAATATTAACAGTAAACTTTGACAGATTTTATCTTCCAATTTCTAAATTTTTCATGGTTGTCTTGTTTCCTGCCTCATTTCTTGGCTTGCATAAAAAGAAATGTTTATGTATATGTACTTAGGATCTTGTTCTTTTGTTTTCTCATTTCCAATTCTTACACTTTCCTTTTTATCACCTACTGCACTGGCTAGGATTCTGTGTTACAGTGCTGAATGGAAGAGGTGACCCCCGGTATCCCTGTCTTGTTCCGGAACTCACAGAGGAGGTTTTTAACATATCATCAAGATGGTAACTGTGGGTTCTATTTTTGTTGATATTTCATATCATATTAGAACATTTCTTTCTAGCTCTAGTTTTTTCTGTTTTGTTTGCTTAGTTATTTTGGTACTAGAGATTCAACCTAGGGCCTCTGCACTGAGCTGTATACCCAGCCCTACTTTTATTTTTTTATTTTGAGACAAGGTCTTACTAAGTTGCTTAGGCTCAGCTTGGACTTCCAATCCTCCTGCCTCAGGGTCCGAGAATGCTAGAATTATGCACGTGTGCCACCAAGACTAGCTAGCTTAGAGGGGTTTTTCTGTACTGAGAATCAAACTTACGATCTCATGCTTGCCAGGCACGCACGGACACTGAGCTATATCCCCAGCCTTAGAGTTTTAAATACATACAGAGATATAGAGAATAGGTAGTGAATTTTGTCACTTTTTTCTGCAAATACTAAGATGATTCTCAGTATTTTGGGGGTGGCTAATTTTCATATATTTAACCAACTTTGCATCCCTATGGGAAACTGTATCAGTGTATTACCCAATTAACTAGCTTGCTTGCTTTTTTGAGCGCTGGGGATGGGATTTATGGCCTCCCGTTTGCTAAACACAGACTACCACTGAGTTATACCCCCAGCTCAGTTTTCTAATATTGTATTTTGATTAGGATTCATATACATATGTGAATGAATGATTTGTGATTTTTCTATTCTACTCTCTCAGTAGGGTGTTGGTATCAAAGTTATTGGTCCCGTACACTGATAATTTATTTCTGACAGTGATGATCTACAAGTATAAAGGAAAGAATGGGCTTTGTAATAAACTGCATAGGGCCAGTTGGCCCTCTAAAAAGAAAGTGGGCTGGGGATAAATTAATGAATAAATCAATTAGAACAAACTGGACTGCGACTTCATATCGTAAATGAAACCTAATGCCCATTACAGTTTTAATTGTAAAAGGCACAATAATAAGAGAATATACCATCCATAACTTTGATAGGCAAATATAACTTATTCAAGTTACAAATAACAGCAACCATACATAAGTATGTTACTAAATGAGAACTGAGAATTTTAGTTCATCAGAAGAAATTATGAACATGGTAAAAAGACAAGCAATAAGACAAGCCTCTTTTTTTTTTTTTTTTTTTTTTGCAGTACTGGGGATCGAACTCAGGACCCTGCGCTTGCTAGGCAAGCGCTTATTCCACTGAGCTATATCCCCAGCCCTAAGACAAGCCTCTTGTATTACATAAAATCTATGAACAGCCCAAATCGTTCATTTATTTTATATATATATACACATTTATTCTACAAATAAGAAAAAAGACACAACTCAAAAGAAACCTAAGCCCAAAAAAAGGCTAGTATTTGACAAAAAGGAAATCCAAATAGCCAGTAATCACTTGAATAGGTATACAGTCTCATCAGCAATCACAGAAACAAAAATTCAAATTAAAACGTGTTACTGCTATACAACTTTAAAAAGTAGACAGTACATCCACAATTTTAAATATATTACTAGCCTAAGTATAAAGTAGTAAATCAACTTTGGAAAATAGCCTAATAATGTCTAGAAAATTTGAAGATATGTACACCTCAAAGATTGCAATTCTACTTGCAAGTACATACCCTACAGATGTGTACACCCTACATGCAAAGTGCTCATAACAGAACTGTTCCTAGAAGTCCATGTAACTGAGAAAGAGCAGTGGGTGTGGGTAGGAGTTAGAAGTGGTACAAATGTCTTCTCTTGCCCTACACCATTACAGTTTATATCTGTATGTCTCCCCAAAGCCTTGTGTGTCATAGCTGGAGTTTGGGGAAGTGACTGAATCATGGGGGCAGGATACTCATCAGTGATTAGTCCACTCATGCACTTATAGCTAACTGTGATTTGGGAGGTGAGGACTGGCCGGCAGAGTGGGGATCCCTGGGACATGGCCTGGAAGGGGCTCCCTCCCCTCCTCCCTTGATCTCTTTCTGCCTCCTGTCTATCATGCTATGAACTCTTTTTCCTTTGCCGTGCTGCCCTTTCTTGGAGCCAGCTTTGACCAAAATCTCTCTCAACTGTGAGCCAAAATATTTCTTCCTTAGAGTTGAGGGTGTTGGGTGGTGTGTCCCACCAAGAAAGTAACCAAGACATAAATGTTTAATTTCATTTGTTATTTATGCATTCTTATTAATGTTCACATATTTCTGTATTTGTTTTTAATATATGTTATATCTCATACAAGAACAGAAAAAACTTCTTTGGAGTTTTTCTAAGGGGTATTTAATAAAATTCCTTTTCACGTACTTATCATAGTTGTTTGCTATTTACTGAAATCCGTATCAAAGTTTTAACAATTATACCCTTGGAAGAGAAAGAAAAGGAATGCTTCTTAAAAGAGCAAAATGTTCCCACTGCCTAGAAATATATTTGGAATGGTTATGCTGAAACAAGATCAGTGTTCTGTAAAAGGCCATCTGTTCAGGCTGTTTATTGTCTGCTACAAGTACTAATCCTATTTGCATCAGTAATTACTTGTTCAAATATGAATATAACAGGAAAGAGTATGATTGCAGCAAATACACAGGAAAAAAGAGAAAGCTCCATAATTCCCAGTAATTTGGATAAAAATCACTCAATATAGATAATGTCCACACAGATCACCTCATTAGACTGTGAGTCTTTATCACTACCTGATTTTCCAACCATAAAAACACTACAGATTTTACTTAGTTTTCTCAGGTGGCTACTCACCGAATTTTGTTTTAGCATAAAAGCATTCTCAGTGACTCCTATCTTTGGAAACACCTGCTGAAAACTAGCATAGCACTGCTCTGTAGAAACATGACATTGCAATAAAAAGGGTACTTTAATTCTCTGAACTAAAATAATTTTTTAAAACAGTCCATTATCAATTTTTTCTGAGATAGCTCACTTTAGCTAAAAGATGATAGCATCACAAAGGACCTATAAGGACCTACAAGCAGGGGCACAGAGAGGGAGAGGGGGAGGGGGAGGGGGGGAGGGAGAGGGCGTGTGTGTGTCTCTAAGAGAGAAATGGCAAATTTAAAGAACTATGAATAATGTAGTATGACTAGAGATACAATATTCAGTGTGCCAAAATGAAGCTGGGAGGTTTTTGGAAGTGATACTAATGAGTCTAGATCTTACTTTAAGACAACGAGGAGCCATTTCAGAAATCTCACAATAAGAAACATAATCAAATTCATAATTCACTTTTGTTCAAAGTGATTTAGGTAAAACGTGGTCAGTGTTTGAAAGGAATATGGGAATACACAAACAGTATAAAGTATGCTGGGAATTTATACAATGAACAACTAATCATATCGTGACAAAATGATCTTGAAGTTCATCAAGAACAATACACGGATGCTTTTTTAAAAAGTACATAAAGGGGAAGAAAGGAGTACCCTAATAAATTTTAAAATATACAAGGTGTGATGCTACTTTGTTCTCAGTTCTGTATGTAATCAAGGTCCACATATTTATTTCTCTTCAGTACATAAAGAGGACAGTAAAATATAAAATGTAATAAATTAGTAATTGCACTAAGAGTTTGGAAGTGATACTGAAGAAAGAAAACTTCTGGCAATTTATCAAGAGGAAAAAAAGAAGAGAGAATGAAATCATACTGGCAGACCTGAAAAGAAGGGTCCATGTCAAGGGCACATACTGGAGGAGACTGCAAGAAGTGGGACCCATTCTTCACAACACAGCTCTGAAGGCCAAAGGTACAGAACTGGGAGTAACACAGGAGCTAAGAAATTAGTGGAAGTGTTACACCCTGACCAGGTCTCCCTTTCCTGTGAAATCTCACACCATTCACCTTTACTGAAGAGTCTAGTCCCCTCCACTGATACAAGTAAACAAAACGCATCAAGAACAGCAAGGGGACAGATTTGAGAAACATTAAGGATGATTAATCCACAGGACTTGGACTCTAATAGGAATGTTGGGTAAGGAAGCAAAAAAGGTCAAGTATAAATCCCAGGTTTTTTGTTTAGTTCTGTGAAAAGTTTACCCAGCGTCTGTTCTATTCAGTTCTTGATGCAGCCCTAACAATGATGCATGATTAAGCTCTGAGAATGGAATTTCACAGTTACTAGATAATGTTCTTTGCTGAAAGAATGAGTCAAGTTAAACTAGGCTGGAAGCACATTTAAAGTAAATATAAATCTCATGGTACGTACTTGGTGTAAGACTTGGGTGTGTACCTTGGCTGGGCACGTGGCAGGTAAACACCTACAAACCAACTCTTTTAGTACTAGAAACTCTTAAAAACTCAGGCCAACCTCCCTGGGCAAAGAGATTTCATATGTCTGAGACCTGAAGTTGGGGTGTAAATTGCCTATGGATATCCTGTTCCTGTGGATTCTGCACTGCACACTTTGCTATAATAAACCTTAGCCAGGATCACAGCTTTTTACAGAGTTGTGGGAGTTTGTTCTTCAAAGGATCCACCGAACTAGTTAGTGGTCATGGGCCCAAAAACAGGACTACTGAATGAAGAAGAAATTTAAAGGATGTTTGGAATCTGGTGGAGGAGAAAATGAATTTAGTTTTCTGATAAAGTATCTGAATAATGATTATTTCAAGAATATTTGCTGGTGTATTTTGTGACCCTGTCCCAAATTTTATTTATCATCCCTACCTCAAAATTACTATGGTAAGATAGTTCAGTTTTACTTATAGCTCTTTGCTACATAATTACTGTGAATTACACATGCTGCTAGGTATTAGAGATGAAAAATTAAGGATGAAAGTTTTCCCACTCTCTTTTTTCCTTGAGATCCTGGGGATCAAACCCAGGGCCTCCCACATATTTGCCAAGTTTACCTCTAGGCTACACCTCAGCCCTCTTAAAAGAGTTTTCTTTTCTTTCTTTTTTTTTTTTTTTTTGGCGGTACTGGGGATCGAACTCAGGATCCTGTGCCTGCTAGGCAGGCACTTTTTCCACTGAGCTATATCCCCAGCCCCTAAAAGAGTTTTCTTAATCATTCTTTTCTCAAAGTATTCTAGACATGGGCAATATGAAAGATGACATCTTTCATGTCATGCTGAGATTGAAAGTACTGCATTGTGGCAGAGTGACGGATCAGCCTTCTCATGAGAACTCTTCCATGGTAACACCTAAATTTGAATAATGAGCTATTCCATGGCTGAGTCAAGAACAAACCAAAGGTAGCCACGGTAATGAAGAAACTATTACCAGAAGCTGTCTCTGCTTCCTAAGGGTAAATACAATCACCTGGCAACTGAACAGCACTGCTATACATAAGTTAAGTTTATGTTAAAATGATCTTTTACTGCAGAGTTCCCAATATAATAGCAAGAATAAAATACCACTTTTTCATCTTGTCCTATATATCATTTTTAGGTTCTATTTGCCCTCACTAATGTCTTAGAAAAATCTATTTTATTCACATTTGCACATGAGAATAGCCAGCCTAATCTTAAACCCTAATGTCAGTTTAAAATTACCAACTTATCTCATTCATTTCTTAGACATATTAGATCATTTTTATTTTTATTTATTTATTTTTCTGTATTTTTGGGACAGGGTCTCACTGTGCAGTCCAGGCCAGCCTTGAGCTCACTGTGTAGCCTGGGCAGGTCTCGAACTTTCATCGCTCCTCCTGCCTCAGCCTCCCGAGTTCTGGGATTATAGGCGTGCATCACCACACCCGGCTCTAGACCATTTTTAAATAAAAAGACTAACAACGATTTTGTAATTATTCTGAACAACTCATGGATTATAAATTGACATATTTAAAAGAATAAACTATGTATTTAAAAAATTCTCCATCTTTGATAATAAATCGTGGCTAAGATGTGGAAAAAGTAAACCCTAGTACACTCTTGGTGAGACAATTATGCCAACCTGCCTCCTCAACTGGTAGAATATTGAGACTTTGAACAATAAACGCCTTCCTGCATATTCTTTTAAAACATATTCACAGACTGCAACTGTTTCATCCCAGCGTGTACACTCCAACATTTCAAATGGAAAACAAAGAAGAGGCGCATATGCATACTATGAAAATAGCTATATTTACACAATACAAAAGAAGCAAAGCAGATTTCTGAAGAAACAATGGAGGCTTGTCCAAAACAAAAGGCTTGCTTTTCAAACTCACTGCAGGTCCTATGTGAAGCAAATGAAACAGTGCCTGTCTTGCAAGTCACAAGTGGGAAGAAGACAGCAAGTTAGCTACAAGGACCAGGAGGTCAGCTGCCTGGGTTAAATCTAGGCTCTCCTACTAGTGTTTCCGTGAGCCAATCTCCGTGCCTCAGTTTTTTCCTTTTATGGTAAGGACCATAATATAGTATAATTAAACTTACTTCAAAAGAAATTCAATAGATGGTATAATTATAATCACTAAGTCAGAGTAACTAAAGATTGAGTGCTAAGTCAATTTTCAACAAATGTTCTCATATTAACATTACAATGTATTGACACTTTTACTGACACAATGTGTAAGGTGCACCTAAAATACACTAACAAAACCTGAACAGTGCATGAGGTGTATAGTGGAAGGAAACAGATAAAACAGAATGGCAGAATGTTAATCACTTGCAGCTGGGTTCTAGCTACACAGGGATCCATACATCAGTCTCTTCACTTCCAGATAATGGTGAGAATTTCAAAAGCAGAGATTCTCAGGAATAACTACACATAAGGGGGATGAGACCATACAACTGTCTAACAGTTGTGGAAAAATAATTTCCACTTTAGCAAAACATACCTAGTATTTGTATGATTCAGGCGGTAACAGAAAAATGCCTATTATGCACCTTAAACATGGATGTATAACATCAGGTAAGACAAAGATTTATACAAATATCACTGCACAGTGTTTTGATACAAGCATAACATTTGATAGTCTCCATGTAAAAAAGAAGTGGGCTGGGGATACATCTCAGTGGAATAAGCACCTGCCTGGCAAGCACAAGGTCTTCAGTTTGATTCCCAGTACCGCAAAGAAAAAAAAAGTTATGAATTGAATTACAGAGTATCTAACAAACAACTAGATGCACAACTCCGATCATTAGTGCTAAAGGCTGTGAGGTAATATATTTACTTTGTTGGCCTTTTACATACATCTACTTGCTCAATTTCTATCCTGTTAGAAAGGGAAGCAAGGAGCATGCACATGGGCTTTCTTGATAATTAGAGACAAATCTATTGCTAAAGAGCCATACTCAGCAGTTCTGGCTTGAAAAGTGAAAGAGCTAAAGATGAGAAGGAAGAGCAATTTCACTGTCTTCATTTTTAAAATAGCATCATCTTAGTTTTGTAGTTGCCATTTGCTGAAAAAGGATGACCATGTCTTTCACATTTCTGCCTTTGCTCATTTGGTAGAGAAAGACTGTGTGTGGGGTGGAGGTAAGCACGCATTCTACCGCTGAGCTACAATATATCCCTAGCCCCCAAGATGCTGTTTTACCAGAATTAGTACTAATAACTGCAGGTTGAAATTTATCTTTTGATTAAAAATACACTGGTTGGGGCCAGGGAGACAGTTCAGTGACACAGTGCCTGCCTGGCAAGTGCAAGGTCCTGAGTTTGATTCTCAGTACCAATAAATAAATAAATGAATGAATGAATAGAAATATACTTGCAGAGTTGAAAAACCACAAGAAATATTAATCCAAAACTCCCTCAGTTTGGTATCAGTCATAAATATATCTTAGGTTTTCTAACTAATAAAATGACTTAGGATTATGTGGAAAGAAAAAAATTATTCTTTAATCTTAATAGAAATATTGTGACTATCTTCAAATGACATCTTAAAATATGTTCAAGGTTTTTTGTACAGATATTAAATCACACAGTATTAAAATTTAAGACATACAGATTGGCTGGACCAATTAGTTTGAAAAAGCATTATAAAACATAATTTTTTAAGTTACTGTTTCTGTAAAGAGCTCATTTACATACCACAAGCACACCAATTTGACTGTCCTATCCTTGAACCATAAAGCTATATCAGAAATAACTGATCATGATCAAGTCTTTAGATGAACACAGAGAAAAAGGGACTGGGAATTAATTTCTCTGTGCCAACAATTTCTGTCAACAAACATTCTCCTCACCGAGTAACTGAAAATTAAGTATATACATAAAAACCACTTTAAATATTTTCCTTAAAATCTGGCTGCTACAGTAACCTCTAGCACTAAACTACATACAATGAGCGGGAATGTAGCTACTGCAGGAGAGACTGCTGGCAACGAAGGCCGCAGTGAAGTAAAACGGGCACAGCTGGAGAGCGGGCGCTACCATACTCTTTTCTATTTCTTCTTTAAAATAAGAGTAAATACAGTCCCATTTTATAGAAATAAAAAATGACAAGCTAAAAATATAAATGAACATGGCCTTTCAGAAGATTAAAACTTCCAACAGAAATATCTTTCCACAATTTTACTATCAACAATATTTTTGTTAATTCTTAAAAACAATCCCTTTGACACAGAGGCTCTTATATGTGAAGAGTAATGGCATAAGCCATTGAGTTTCCTCAGAAGCATCACAGTGATGACATACTTAGGTATACATCAGAAAAACTCTTTACTAAGCTAGAGAATTGAACATATAATGGCAACTGCAATACTAGACTGTATCAATACTCTAACATAAAATTTCAACCACAAACCAGTATCTGAAAATTTAACACAATTTACCTATGAACAGTGAGTTGGTACTTTTTAATAATAACCATAGATAGAGTCAGTCAAAAATTTACTATGTGTCAGGCAATATGCCAAAGATATCTATACACATGCCTTGACTATAACTTTCTTACCATAGCCACATTTATGGGATTGTGCAACTGACGTTTCCAACAGGTTAGACATAATTTACCCCAAAGCTGAAAGCACCGTTTAAATGTTCAGCAAGCCAAATAAGGTGAGGACTGTGACTCACCCTGTGCTCTTAATCAAAATATTATCCTTCTACATTATGGGATAAGACTCTAAACACACTTTAACATTTTATACAATCATTATTAAAAGTTTCAGTATTCAGACAGATCAATATTAATCAGTTTTAAGAGTAGAACCTATGTTTTAATGGAATAACCAGCAAAAATTTGGTATAAAAAGCCTATTAATGATACCGAAAAGTACTGCTAAGTTTCAAATGTAATGTGCTGTTGTTAAGCACAGAGCTAAAGATATCTAGTTGCATAAGCTATATTTCAAATAAAGCCTGTCTTATTAGGACATAAACCAATTATAAAATCAATCATAACTGATTACTTCAAAGAGATACTAAGTTTCAAGGTATAAACTAAATCCACTCTGCCTTACATTACCTGAGGTATAAGGGCTAGAGTCACACAAACAAATACATATAACATTTAGTTTTTAGTCTAAATGCTATCTGCTAAAGAAAATAACACTGATACAAATTCTTAGTTCTGTCAAGAGTCCTGTTAATATTACATACATATCAACAACTTCTAATTCCATATTAGAATTATCATACCTATGGCCATAATTCCAAAGCTAGAAAACTATATAATAATTCTCACCAATGAGAACTATGAAAAAATTCTCAGAAGCACAGTTCAAAGATGTCTAGCTCAACCCAATTTAAAAATCTTATGATGCTGAAGTAGATTTTTCCTAAAAGACAAATGCCTTGCATCTGTGTCATACAGCTAGTCACGATTACTAGGTTGTCAAATCATAAAATTTTAAATCAAGCCTTAAAAGCACATCTACCTTATGATATCCATTGCCTGATAAAGTATTTCAGATTGATCAACGCCAAGAACTTTCCTCGCCCCAGATTTAGCAGCAAACATAGAGAGAATTCCAGTTCCACATCCAACATCCAAAACTACCTGGGGTAAGTAAAAAAACAGACGTTATCATAAAAGTCTTCTATTTCAAATTCTACTCAAATATTAGTGCTTCTGACTAAGATTATAATAAAAATTTAAAATTTATTGATCAAATATAATTTATACTTGTGGAAACTGAAGTATTATTAGATGTTTAAATTAGTAATAGTGTAGTTGAGCCCAACAATACTAAATTTAAGAGATGCTTTATATGAAACAAGTAATTTCTATAAACTTCCTAATTAGAATTAATGTTTTTAATATCTTTGTTGTCCATATGCTCTAATGTAGGATCAGTAATTCTAAATTTTAACAGAAATTAAACTTCAGTTTAAGTGGGAGGAATCAGATAAAATCATCTGATGTAATTTTAAAATATTTACAAAAGAACCAAGGATTAGAAGCAATCATATCCCCTTCATCCTCAAAAGTAAATATCTGACTCATTTTAACACTACAAGTGCAATAAAAATAACACAGTCTTACTGGAGACTAAAATCCAGAAACAGACTCAAACGTACACGTAAATTTTAGGGACTCATCACACATTATTTCATCCTAATTTTCCAAATGAGGAAAGTGAGATTCAGAGAGGAAAGAAACACATCCAGGGTCATGTTACTGGTAATTACAGAGTTAGCACTCAAGTACAACTAGTCTGCTTCTAAAGCCTATATTTTAATAATTTTGAAATATACTTTTATTATTACATGTAGCTCAGAATTCACTGACTATAGCCAGGTAAATAAAACTTTACAGTGTCAAAGAACAGATAAAAATAACAAAATAAACCATCATTTTATAAAATGATGTTGATTTACTTTTTGCTACAAAAAAAAAAAACTGACTCAATTACAACTGTAGATAATAATCAGAAGCATAAAGATACCTGAGAATTTCAATGGACTACAAATATAAATTAATTATGAGTGGGTGTTAACAAGATTAAATGTTATCCAAAGTTAATCTAAGATACCATATGGCCTCCACAGGGGTTTGTGAACTGAAACAACATTAAGGACAAAAGGAGGAAAAGGTGGCAAGGAGGGAGGGATGGAGGGAAAAGGGAAGAAAACATTTTTAAATTATAAGCACTCTTGAAAAATAAATCTCTACGGCATACTACATAATGTGATACAGAACCTGGTGTTGCAATGAGAAGTCTGTTTACCTCACTGTGAACATTACAAAGAGAAAAAATGAGAACACAATTTAGAAAATGTATTATTACAGGTTTTTTTTTCCAAGTAATTTTATGACCATATCCTGTTAATAGCAAACAAACCATATAACCTACATATATAAAAACTAGTGTGAATTAATATTTAGTGAGTGGGCCCCACCCTAGTCACTTCCTCACTGGAAGTAATTGGCAGTCAGCGTGTGGTAACGCAGAGTCAGTGACACTAACCAGGGCACAAGGCCTCAGGTTTCCTTTTTTTTAAGTTGTGTGTTTTGATGAAGTCAATGAATTTATTGGTTTAAACTTCAAAATCAAACCACATGTAAAACAGATAAATACTTTCTAGTTTATACAGTGACCACAAGACATGCTCATAAAATCTTATTTAATGTTAAACATATGGCAGTGTATTTTCTAAATCTACAGCTTTTGTACAAAAGTCTCCCAAATAATGTGAACATATGAAAGATACAGATTAATGCTGTTAATTACCGAGACTTATGTCCTAAGTGTGCTTTTATGAAAAATCGTTATATGTAATTTTTAAACTATAGTATATCTTGAGAAACCACAGAAGACAAGAAAGATGCGTTATATACTAAAAAAATAAAATGTAAGCTTCCTAGGCAAAGTAACAATGCAAGATACTCTCAGCTTACCAACAAGCCCGTTTGGACTTTGACAGACTCCGTTTCTTAATATCAAAAGTACACAGAACACAATGAAATGAAGATATATTATTTTCCATGGTAACTTGAAAATGCATAACAATAGAGTATTTTTATAATGCTACTATAATACACTAGAAACAAGGTAGCTTTGCAAAGATCTAGGTGTACAGTAAAAACTACTCCATATTTATGGAAATATTCATAAGTAATTTCTTGATGATTCAATCATCCAATTTCAGAATATATTTGAAATAGCATTTCATCTCTACCATAAATCTGTTCAAAGTGTACTGAGGGAAAAAAACTTTTAATTTCCTATGGTATTCATATCACAAATTATTAAGAAGAGATGGCTCAAAGAAGACAATGAAGGTGCTTTATAGATACAAAAGTCACAGCGTTTTAGAGTAAGAAGGGATTTTTAAAATCTTTACAGATAGGCCCAAAGAGATTCCCTCCCATCACTTGTCCAAAAACTTTACAGCTGACTCCTAACAAGCCAGATGAGTGATTTCCAGACCAGAGCTCATTTTCTACCCAATTTATTAAGGAAAGATTATAAAAACCTTAAAAAATGCTTTGTCTGCACTGCAGTAACATATAGAGAGTATCATGCTATCAATTTAAAATACTTCTCTCTGATTAAAGTTGCAAGTGAAATACTGCTCTTAGGAAAGAGGTACATAAAATGAGAAGCCAACCCAGATTACGTCCCGAACAATACAAAAATTAGGAAAAGCAGATCTCTAAACAAAGGGCTTTACTCACTTCTGCAGCAGTATGTAAAGTCATGCAATGACCCTGGAGAATGAGCTTTTAAGATAGAGGTGCAAGAAGCATTGTAAAAATGTGGCACATTCTCAGTCTACGTATTACTGAGGGGAACTCTCAAGCAAAAGCATGTAAAATGGCAGAGATCATAATTCTTGTCTAGATTGGTGCACTAATTTCTAATAAGAGGGGACAACTTTTATAACTATGGCAATGAAGAGAGACAGGGAAAGAGAAACAAATGGAAGGAGGAAGGAAGAAGAATGAATGAAAACAATTCATAAGGGAAGAAGAACAAATAATAAATTTTGAGCACAGATATACCCAGAGTATACACTGTCATCTTTGAAATAAACAGTATTAAAACTAACTATAAAATATAACACATCTCTTAAGGGGCTGGGGATATAGCTCAGTGGCATTAGTGCCTGCCTGGCAAGTACAAGGTCCTGAGTTCGATCCCCAGTACCACAAAAAATTAAAAAAATGTAAAACACAGCTCTCAAAGGAGTAAATTAATTAAGGCATAAGAAAGCATATAAATACATTCTACCTTATAATATTTAGCCCCTCTCATTAGCTTTCTAGAATTATTAGTTTAACTACTTAATTCAAACTAGATAATTAAAGTATACTTTGATATAGAGTATATCTGATACATTTGAAATTCACAAGATTACTATAAATCTGAAATATGCTTTAGGCAAAATTATCTGGATAAGCAAAGTTCAAACTATGTCACCATAATTAATGACTTTCAATTTAAAAAGAGACAACACTAAATGACAGAACCAATCAGCATTTCTGTTATCAGTATCCTACACCAGAGCAGAATCGTAAAAATCTTCCATGAAATAAAGCCAGAGTCCATTAAATCAACTGTTACCATATTAGGGACCAGAACGCTGTGAGATAATAGTTCTGTAACCTGACTTCTCACCTTGTCTTTGAAGATATGTGGATTTTGGTACATGAAATCTCTGTAGCTTTCTGTTCGTACTTTGTCCTAGGGTAAAGAAAAGAAAATGCCATGTTTGCAGGACAATCTAAACAAATTTAAAATTTTTAGATAGACATTTGCTATGTTATCACACATTGCTAGTTTCTACAATCTACAAGTTACTTTTTCCCTAGAAAACCAAGCTTATATATATTTTTTCTAAAACAAATGATAGAAACAGCAACACACAAAGAAAAAAATTTAAAAATATTTTTTAATCACCGAAAGTAGAATATGACCTATTTGTGATCTTCAAAAATGTACCGTTTTCTTTTTATATGCACTGTCCTTATGACTTCAAGTGATAATGAGAGCTAATAGAAAAGGTTTTGCTCCTTCACATAAAGCCAGAGACGTAAGAGCACGGCGCCCTGCACAAGAGCTACACAAAAATAAGAGGAAAAGAAACAAGAAAGATCATTGTATAAGCTGCAGGTACACATGAAAAACTAAGCCACACTGAAGATGTTTTCCTAAGACAGTTTTTATCAGCTCTGTCTGATCTACAAACCTGCTGTTTCTAGAAATTTTTTTAGTGGAAAATGATGCTTAAAAACCTATAAGCCCAAAAGTAAATCATCTGAACCTTGCAGTCAGCCCCGAGATTCCTTCGCTCTCAAGTCTCACATGATCTGTGACCCCAGTAAGTAGGCAACACCCTGACATTCACATTAGCTCACGAACAAAGCGGCCTCCCTACGTTGAGACACACGCAGACTGCAAATTAGCCAGTTAAGGGCTGTGCTGCCCAGTAAGTAAAACTAAGCAGGGGGAAAAGGTAAGTATCACAAAAAGAGATTTCTAATTTAGGGCTTTACAAAAGTCAGTAAAAACAAAATACAGTTGTGCCACTGAATCTGTGGGGTTTCACTTTCATGGATTTAACCAACCTCTGTCCGTAAATTTTTTTAAACTGCATCTGTGTTGAACATACATGCTTTCTCTGGGTCATTATTCCCTAACGAGTACAACATAACAATCATTTATGTAGTACTTACACTGAATTATATATTATAAGTAATCTCCAAATGATTTAAAGTATGCAGCAGGATGCGTATAGGATGCAAATACGATGCCACCTTCTACATGCGACTCTGTGTATTTGCACACTCTGGTGTCCTCAACTGTAGGTACAGCAGATGCTCCATGAAAATATTACACAACCATACACCATAAAAACATTTGTATGCCAATATTGAGATCACTTTTTAAAACATATAAAGAAGCTCTTAAAAGGTAAATTGTTCTATTTATTAGACCTAAAGAAGGGGAAATAACTATAACTAATTACAGTTTCCTATTATTTCTAATTGCTTTACTAAAAAAAAAAACCTTTCAAATCGGGCTTATTAAATCTTCCTTTTCAACTTTTAAAAAGCTACTTTAAGAATTACTAGGAGAACCTAATATTTAAATAAAGGGACTATATGAACTCAGTTTTTTTTTTTTTTGAACTCAGTTTAAAACAGTCCCTTTGCAAAGGATACATTTTATGCATCTGCACTGCTTTTACACTTCTTACACTGCCACCAGTGATTTTTGCTGAAACAAGACCTGCAAAGGGCAAACATCAGTCACAAAGGTAGCCACCGGAAAGCTCTCGCCCTCACCTGCGCACACTGCCCAAGTTCATCAATAGCATCCCAACTGCTGTCCCAACCCCACGCATGGCTGCCTGCCTGAACTGCAACCTTCATTCAAGCTCCTGCCACACTGTCAACTGCTCTTACTCAAATGCTCACCCTTGTATAATGAAGTCCACAATATACCCAACAGTACCTCGTATCAAGCAGAGGTTCAATTTAGTAACTGATCTTTTCAAGAAAAAAAATTTCACTGAATGTGAAAATGCAAGAAATTAAAAACCAGTCTTCACAGACATTTCCAAAAAAATTATTCTAACAAAAGACCAACATTAAAACAGCAAAGTACTTTTTTGCACCAACCTATGAAAACCAAGAAACAACAAAGAAGCAAATTAGAGCTCCAACATTTAAGTGAAAGACAATTACTTTAAGTACACGGCTGTAATCTCAACACTCAGGAGGCTGAGGGAGGGGGATCATAAGTTCAGAGACAGTCTAGTCTTCTTAACAAGTTTGAGACCAGGCTGCACTATGTACTGAAATTATGCCACAAAAAGCCAAAAAATTATACCCCAAAGATAAGCAAAAAAGACAATTATTTTAAGGTGTGTAAAGTGTCATGGAATTATACCTACCAATACAATAAAGTTCAGAATGAAGCTAAACACAACAAAATTTATACCAAACAACAGGATATTTTTAATTTAGAGACTCATGAAGGTAGACAGCATGAGCTGGGTACAGATACAATAAGACTGCAGTAAAGAAAAACATTTCAAATTAAGAAATAATATCACAATCTGTGATATATACACACCAGAGTAAGCATGTCCCTTGCAAACAATAATAGCAACGCACTTCAACTTTACAATATTAGTCAACAGCTCTTCTTCAAAAATTAGAGTGGCAGGGATTTTGAAAGTTTATGTAATCTATCCCCCTATCATCTCTAGAATTCAAGAGCTCTTATCCCAACTCCAAATATAAAATCACAAAGGACTTTTATTTAAAATTATAATCAAAGGGTGTGCTAAAGCCTATTAAAATATCTGAGACTAAAAAACAAAAAATCCAAACTGCATTATGTAAAAGCAAACTCAATTCTAAACATACAAACAAATTCCCAAAATAAGGCCATACAATACTAAAATACTTAGAAAACTAGGAAAGATTGTGGTAATAGGAAAACCTTCAACTGTTTATTTGCACTAACTGTCTTGGTAAGAAACAGAAAAAATACAGGCTGATGTAAGACACACTTCCCAGTCATCCACAGTACGTAACTTAGCCAAATATAAAATGGATACATACTTCTTTTTGAATCAGGTTCACCCATATTTCCTGTGAACACATATCAAGTCATCACGAAGAGGTAATGACATTGTATAACAGTTAAGGGAAACTAAGGCATGAAGAACATTAACAGAAACTTAAGTGATTGATTCTTTAAAAAGTTGGCACTGGAGCTTTTGGGCTGGAACTTCTTAAATATAAATGTACATCAAAAGGCCTAAAAAGACACAGGCAGGTGTGGAGGTCCTCTAGTTACTGATAGAGCTGTGTTGGGAACAGAGATTTGTAAGTGTGCAAATGAATTTCCCTGGTGACTATGCTGACAATACCCATACTACAGAGTGTCTCAGTGACATTTACCTGTCTGAAAAGCCAACACAAGTGCCATATTGAAAGTATTCAAGTTTCATGACTTTCAAATCAAGGGAGTGATTTAAGAAGAAACATGAACTTAGACTAAATCCTTTAAAGAATATATTTCAGATACAATTAACTTAACAAAGAAAACAAAACCCATTTATTTTAAACAAACTCAGTCAAGTTTAAAAAATTAGGCTACGCCTGACACAAGTTCGAGGCCAGCCTAGACTACATATGTGAATTCATGGCCAGCTTGCACTACATAGTGGGACCCTGTATAAAAAAAAATGAAAAAAAAATTTACCTCTACGTTAGTTGTAATGCTAAGCCATTACCCAAGTGACAAAGAGAAAGCATAACTGTGACACATCATTGGTAATCACATCACAATGCTTTAAAAGGCCCCAGATAATTACAGTAACTATCAAACAACTTCCATTCTGTGATCCTGCAAAAATGATTCAACAAAACATATACACATTTTAAAACAGCCCTGGTCACTTAAAATGCCTGTTTCAAGGAAACCTAGTCTTAAGGCTTTCATTATACAAAATAGATTTGGAGCAATGATCTAAGAAGGAATTTTTGCTGACTGGCTTTAAGAAATCATATTGGTGAAATCTCAAATTCAGAGACAAGTATCTAAAAATTTTGTTTATTCTTATAATCTAACGTTCATCTTATGTTAGATAATTTTCAGTTTTTTTGAACCACACATCTTACTATTTTATAATATTTCATAAGATGTATAATTGCAAAGTACAGCTAGAAATCAACTTCTATTTTACATGGACATTATCATTATGAAACTTAAAACCACCCAGACATAATTAACTGATGACCAACTAAGAAAATATTTCTATATATCAATTGTTTCATGTATAAAAAATTCATGCCATAACAAATGCAAAATTTAAAAATCTATGCCAAAACTGATACACAAACTAAGTCAGCAATGACATTTAAAACACATAATTTAGTTATTCCTATTTAATGTAACAGTTGGTATTGAGAAGACTAAAATCATTAGCAGTTTTTTCTGATGTATTCTGAACAAAAAGTCACTTCCTAATAAAGGTTAATGATGATCTTAAATAGAATTTTTAATTTTTATTAGGTGCTTCTGTAAACTTTCACTGCAAGACCAGTTACTTAGTACCAGAGATATAAAAGGCAACCTAAAAAACAGAAAAGCACCAGCTCTCATATACTAAGAAAAAAGCTGGTTCTGTTCTATTTTTCCTTTCATATGGATTTGGTGCATTTGCGTCTAACCTTTAGCATTTCTTCATGTATCCCATAGTGCCCATACGAGCTGAAATAAACACCATCCTCATCCTCCTGGAGGTCTGCGATGGCAGTAGACGACAAGCAGGTTCTGACATCTGCATTCATCACAAAATCCTGAGCAAATTGTCTGTAATCAATTTGAAATACACCCTTGAGACAGCTTTACTGGACCATGAAAAAAGGAGAGACTAGAGGTTGAGCTAGACGAAAGGGAGGGGACAGAGTGGAGTATGAGGAGCCTTTTAAATCACATCCTCACCGTCAGCAGCCAAAAGCGCCCCCTGCTGGATGTTAAGTAATGGCACTCCCAGACTCAGATGTGAACCTCTGCTGTGGGAAACTACAAAAGCAGTGCCAGCCATGGATTACAGCTCTTTATATCGCAACTGAATAAAATAAGCACATTCCCTTTACTCAATTTAGTATTTCCATTGTTCTAAAATAGTATTTAGCATCTGAATCGACGTAGGACATTTCAACTCATTTAGTAGTCTTTAAAATTTTACCATCTGTTAGAAGAGTTAAATAAATAGAAAATAGACCCAAATAGGTAACTTACATACACTAACACCACCCACTAGGGCTCTAAAACTCAGAATCTTCTCTGACCATGACATATTAAATGTAAGGTAGGTATACAAGAGGAAGAACATTGAAAACTTTTAATAATTTTTACAATCCAATATTTATCTTATGTTAGATATTGTTTTTCTAAATTAAAAATCTTGCTAAAATATTTTAATCCATAATAATAAAATGTACAATTACCAAGTACAACTACAAATCAACTTCTATTTTACATAGACAGAAAATGGGTAAAAGTAGCGTTGCTGTTGGTTGCTAGGCTCCCAACTATTAAAACTTAAAAACAAAAAAGGACCTAAAATTGACTGTACTGGCTTTCATGCAGGACCTAACACTGGCACAGCATGTAATGGCAAGCAATGACAAACACCTTCCAAATCCAAAATGGAAAGCTCTGAGTATAAATATTAGAAATGCAGAGTATTTCAGGCCCTACTCTCTTCTCCTGAGTCAGAAGTTAGACTGCATTAACAAGATCCCCAGGTGATCTGTATGCAGATGCCTTAAACTTCAGAGGTATTAAACTAGTGGAACGCTAATTTACTTGCTGGAAAAAACTGGCCCTTCCTTGGCCCACCCCACCCCCCTATTTGGTTTTCTAGTTAATACTACACCATCGTTACACTGTTAGAAAACAAAAATTTCAACACTGTATTTTCACCAACCATAAAAATATTAATCCCTCTACTTTTAAAAAACTAGTACAGAAAAAGTAAAATGAAGAAACCAATAGCAAACAGGGCAATTAAAAAGAAGACAGTATCAAAACAAAAATATTCAAGAAGACAACATCTGTCAGAATAATTATCTTTAGTACAGATGTAATGGATTATGAAGTATAGACAGGTAAAACTATTAAATTTTATATTAATCCAATATACCTACGCTTTAAATCTTCACTGCTATTATCTACATTGTAATTTCTAAAATATGAAATGTTCTATATTCTGCCTTGACATTAACTGTGTTATGTGAAATCTAAACAATTTTCTGTAAGATGGATACATTACTTCATTCTCTGCAGATCCTCGTGTGCTCTAGCTAACGCAGCTTCAGCAGACAGCGCCCTGGCTTCCATGTGCTTCAATTTTTCCACAATAGAAGTATTTTCACTGAGTCCATTGGGGTATGAGGATGAGACTGACATTGGTTCATAAAGATCTTCTACATCTAAAGAAATAAATGCACATTATTATCAGGTCACCTTTTAGCAACAAAATGAGTATAAACACATTAGGAATATATCCTAAATGTCAATAGGTGGGGTAGCCAACTGAAAAACACTGCTGAAAGTACTTCTAATTAAATATTTAACATCTAAATTATTTCACTTTGAATTCAAAGCTATTTGCTTAAATTGTTCATCTCACTTAAACACATGTATATATTAACTGTACTGAATCAAACAACAACAAAAAACTCCTCTTATTGATTACCAGGCAGTTCTCAAGTGCACAAGCCTCACATCTCATTTCATCGTCAAAATAAACCCAAGATCCACCTAGCAGCCTGAGTCCTTATCTGTAGCACAGCAGGCAGTACATCAGATATTCCCTCAAGGGAAATCCTGCCACTGGTGACAACATGGGTGAAACTGGAGGACATTTTGTTAAACAAAATAAACCAGAAGAGATAAGGTAAATTGTCTTGGTTACTTTTCTCTTGTTGCTGAGACAAAATACCCAACACCCAAAATGAAGGAAGGAAACATTTATTTTCAGTTTGTGGAGGTTTCAGTCCATACTTGGCTGGCTCAGAGGCAGAGTGGCACATGGCAGAGGGCAAATATTCATGGCGGCAGAGCACAGCAAAATCAACCACAGCAAAAGGGAGGAATGGAGGCAAAGCAGCCTCTTTCCTTCCCTTACATTGTAAACAGGCTACCCCCACCCAGGGGGTATGTAGCTCTCACAAAATCTCCATGCCCTCCTCTTCCAGAGGTTCAGGATGTGTACAAAGCAAGCATCTCCTGCTGAGTCACTCAGACAAACTTCTAGACTTCCCAAGTTGACACAATGTATCATCCATAACATAAATACACATGATCTCAGCTATGTGTAGAATCTAAAAAACTCAAAGGAGAAGCACGGCATTTGCCCCTGGCTGAGCGTTAGAAACATTGCAGGGAAGCTGGTCAAATGGTATACACTTGTTTGTAAGATGAGTAAGTTCTAGGCATGTAATGCACTACACAGTAACTGCAGTTAATGCTATAGTGCGTACTAGAAACTTGCAAAGATGTGAGGTGATAAATGTGTTATTAACTTGACTATAGCAATAATTTCACAATGTATATCAAATCATAGTATTGTATACTTTAAGTGAATACAACTATTTACATAACAATTATGCCCTGATAAAGCTGAACCTATTCCTTAGAACAGTGTAGATAAAAGAATTCTAGGCATTCAAGAATTTTTTCACCCTGGAGTCTTCACACTAACATTTTACAACTGGTATTATTAAATATCTAAATTTTAAGTGTTAAAAGTTTTTAATTAATTTCACTATAAATAAATCATTAGCCTGTTGTAGAAATAACTCTATAAAAAGTCAAACATGGAGCTACTTTACAAAATACCAAGGTCCATTTAGAGGTCTAATTAACTTTCAGATCAAACTTAAACCAATAAGCAATACAAATTATATTTTCTCCCCAATGGCACTGACAGAAAATATTTTCTTACTCAGTTTTTAGCTGTGACACTTTTGAAGACGCTTCTTCAGAGTTGGAACAAAATAACTAAGCTTAAGAAATACATAATATTACTATAACTAAGAGACTAAAGCCTAAATTGAACATCTTTTCCAGTAATAGTGCAGTATGTCACTAATCTCCACTCTGACAGAAAACTGAGTCACTATATTTAAAAACTAGAGATTTGCTGGGGATGGTGGTATATGCCAGGGATCCCAGCCCTTTAGAGGCTGGGGCTGACACATGAAGATCGAAAGCTTGAGTCCAGCCTGGGCAACTTATAGCAAGAGCCTGTCTCAAAATACAAAATATTCTGGGGTGGTAGCTCAGTGCAAAGCAGTAAAAATTACTCAGTCCACTTTAAAGTTTAAACCCATTGTCTAATACTTAAAAATTATTCTCTCAAGTCTCCCCATGTTTCAAGGTATCAATACAAAGTGTTCAAACAAGTTCATACATCTAAATTCCTCCCTAATAATGGTTACTATAACTGTCAGGTTTTTAAGTCAATCAACTTTTCTATTAAAATCAACTACCTGGAGGATAGGGATATAGCTCAGCAGCACAGCACCTGCCTGGCAAGCATGAGGTCCTCAGTCAACTCTCTGATGAGGTCTTCAGAGAACTGCAAAGTTAGTCCCTCCTTAACCATGGAGGGTAGGTTCTATGACCCCCAATGAATACCTGGTACTATGGAATAAATTAATATATACACTAGGCTTTTGGATATTGCTATCCAAAAAATTATACATCAGCCATAGTAAGTGATTAACAATAACTAATAAAAAAAAATAACTTTAGTAAGTTTTGTGAATGTGATCTCACTCAAAAAGGATTACTTGCACACAATTACTGCAGTACAATGACAGTCAATCCTAAAATGCTAATTAACTAAAATGCTATGGTACTAATTAAAGAGTAGACAGCACACACAATGTGAATACACTGGACAAGATACACACATCCCAGATAAGACACAGCTGGATGGCACATTATTACATCCCTACTTAGATAGGGTATACAATTTAAAATTAATGAACTGTTTGTTTCCAGAATTTTCCATTTAGGACTTTGAGACACCAGTGGACTGTAGGTAACTGAAAACATGGAAAGCAAAACCACAGAGAAAGGGATCTACTTATGCATTTTCCTCTAACACTTTACATTTATTTTGCCACACATCAGACACATTATGTTCATCTTACCAAACTGAAGTAAAAGGTCATCTTCTATCACTGGCTTCAAATACTCTTCTTTCTCCCAAGGCACTGGATTGTATATGGAATTCATATACTCAACTGTAGGATTCTGGATGTAAAATTAATTGCATGTTAATCCATTGCATGTAATCACAAATCTACCTGCTTAAGAACTAAGGAAATTATAAAAAGAAATCATGTTTATATTACATAAAATCATCGTATCTCTGTTTAAGGAACCTGTATGGACTGGTCATTCTAAATGGTTTCAATGCAGAGTTTTCTACTGTTTAGATTCAGGGAAAGTGACAATAACAACTCATTTAAATGGTACCAAAAAAAGAACAGTATTTGAAAAAAACAGAAAAAGAAAAAAAAGTATTTGCAGTCATACTAGAAATTACTTCTGATTTTACAGAAATACTGTCAGCATTATGACACTGAATTACTTTTCTACATAGTACTGATTTCATCTCTTGGTCAGAACAACACTTTTAACTATATGTATACACTTATGTAATGTTTTATATTGTAGTGGCGTCTAACGCCCTTAATTCCTATAGTACAATGGATGTCAAATTTAAGTTTCTCGTATTCTTATAAATAATCAGTGCAATTATAGTGCAGAGGCACTATAGCTTTTCTTGTATTTCTAAATAAAATTATAAATTAAGCTGCCGGCTTACCTTAAGTCTAATAAAATTTATTAGCTTAACGTATCCATAGAATTCCAGTCCTAAAGGGAGAAAAAAAATATAATTCATCTATTTTAATATAATGTGAGTTCTTTTTAAGTGACCTGTTCTATAAAGGCTCCTCCAGTTAGATAATAAAATATTTCTAAACTCTGAATTATAACCTATATTTTGAATTTTTTATTTTTTAAGAATTAGAAATTACAATTTTGATATTTCTAAGTATTTTATCTGAGAAACAACCATAAATAACAAAATTTTAAGTGTTTTTCTTCTATTTCTAAAGAAAAATGGAAAACAGTTTTGGAATTCATTCATTTGTCAGAACTACACAAATTTGAAAAATTAGGCCCTCAATTTTACCAAGTATTTGGCAGTTAATAGTAAAGATTAAGTTTCTAAGTCTCTAATTTTTATGCCGCCTACAAAAATATAATTTTGTCAAGACAGAACATACAAAGTCTACTAGCTTTTCCATGAAATTAACTACTCAAATGAAAAAACAATGAGGCATATTGTATCTTTCCAGAAATAAAATTCCACTTAAGACAAAGTACTAACATATGGTTATTATTTGTCATGAGACAAAGTGGACATTATTCATCATGAGAAACTGGTTATTATTGAGAAATGATGTTTTAATAGCATAGAAAAACTCCACTGATAAGTGAAAAATCACATAGAAAGTATGGTTTCAACTCAGTTTAAAATACACTAAAAATGGGAGGAAAAACACCAAGGCTGTTTTCATGATTTCCAAAAGTAGCTGCACTTGAATTTATGATTTACAAACTTATCACATATTTACCTGAGACCTAAACATCTGTCTAGTATGTGCCATTCCTCAAAAATGTCTGTTCTATGTGTTAATAAACACAGGGACGAAAAGGCTAACTCTGTTTAATTAATTTTAGTGGAACAGTAAAACTTCTGTATCCATTTGAAGAGGTAGAAAGCTTTTCATACGTTTAAATCCAAGTTAACAGAAACACCTCCTGAATATTTTGCATACTACCTTAAGTTCTTCAGTCTATTTTACCTACTTTCTAACTAAACTTACAAAACTCAGTGTTTTTGTGTGTGTGTGTGTCTTTGTTTTGGTTTTGTTTTCTTGGTTTTTTGAGGCAGGGTCTCACTATGTGGCCCAGGCTGACATCAAACCCTTGGCATCCTCCTTCTTCAGCCCGAAGGTGCTGGGATTACAAGTGTGTGTTACCACGCTCAGCTTATAAAACTCTGTCTTGCAGACCTCAAAGTTCATGTTATGCTCTCACTTAACTGTCTCTGTTTTCACAAGGCCCCACAACTTCTCCCAAAGGCCTTTTCTATTCCTGATCTCCCAGGTTCTAACGGAATGAAATGCACTCATATGCTAGGCTTTTTTCCTCTTTTGTCAGGCCATTATAAGTTTAAATACAATGAATTTTGCCTAGAAGAGTGACTTAATAATCTTTCCTCAAAGGACATTTGTCAAAAACATTTCCATCAGAAAAGTTGTTGCTGTATGTCTCACTATATTGCACTTGTATAAATAAGGTCCTGAAATTTTGAACTTAAACTTCCCAAGTAAACCATCTTTATTCTAGGAAAATACTCACCATGTTTATGGACCATGCCATCAATATTAAATTGATGCTCTGACTTACAGTGTGAGAATGTCTCTTCAGCAGATGTGAATAACCTGAAAAATCAAAGCACAGCTTCATGGAACAACCCTTAACCTTAACCTCATGTGAAATACACACTTAAACTTAGCTTAACCCTTACACTTAACCTCATGTGAAACACACACTCTTTTCCATTCAGGTGATCTCTGGTTCTATTTCCAATTAAGTAAAAGGCGTACATGTACACGAAAAACCTAAACCCAACACTTTTAGGGAGAATTTCTTCTTCACATTCATAGTTAATACTTAAAGTAACTACCCTTGAAATAGCACTGAATTTATCAAAAGGCTCTTAAGAAAAAGAGCTCCCTTTGATAGATGTCTCAAGCCATGAAAACTCCTTCAGACTCTTTCCCAGTGTCGACTCTCCAGAGGCTTTGACGTGGCATGGCTCAAACTGCTTTGAGAAATAACGGGTAGGCTGTAGCTTTAAGGCCAGCACATTCCCAAAGTGCCATGTTTCCAAGGCGACCCTGCAGTACCTGCATTACCAACATCAAGAGGGTGAAACCTCTCTTATGTGACCTGCAGAACTTAAGGACACCTAGGGTAACATTTGGCAGAGATGCTGCACACTTCTATATGCCAAGCACACACTCAGTCCTCTTTCAATGTTTACCAACATAGGCTATTTGCACTGCACCACGGAGCCCGTCAGAAAGCACTGCACCAAGGATGTTTCCATCAGTATTACTCTTACAGTAACTCAATTCTGCACATTCTCCCTATCCAATGAGGCCACACAGGAGAGCTCTGACACACCACCCATTCACGCCACGCCCAGTCAACAGCAGGCAGGGTGGACGACGTTCATGAAAGCAACAGGGCCAAGCCAATCGGCTCTTGCCCACCTACTTGCCCACAGCAAAGTCCTGGTTTGTTGAGACTGAATGGCAGGATTTTAAGTGGGAAGCACGTGTTTGTGAATAGTAACCACAGCTTTGCGACCTTGCACAAGTTACTGCTTTTACTCAAAGTTAAAAAAAAAAAAAGGTATCAATTCCACACTGTCACGTTGGCAGGTCCTACTTGAGAGATGAACTTAAGACTATTTAAGCGGCTCAAATGAAAATGTTACACCTGAGCAGCCCTGTGCTGCTCGAAGAATTGTAAGAGCAATGGTGAGAAATGAAGAGTCCTTAGAGTTTATCTAGGTTAGTGGGGCTCCCAAACTTGTTACTCAAATACCATTAGAATCACCTCAGATAGTGTTTTCAATGAAACAATGATTCCAGGCGGGGTGTGGTGGCACATGCCTGTAATCCCAGCACTCAGGAGGCTGAGACAGGAGGACTGCCAAGAGCTCGTGGCCAGCCTGCAGTACATAGTTTAAAACCAGCCTAGAATACAAAAAGAGACCCTATCTCAAAAAAAAAAAAGAAAAAGAAAAAATGACTCCTAGACCTAATCCTGATTTAAAAGGACTGAGGTGCACAGTTCACTGTCTACTTTTTGTGCTTTTAAAAATTCTCAGCTGTCAAGGGCGCACATCTGATTCGGAGGCCACAGTTCCGATCCAGCACGATCTCGTGTCCGGGGTGGGGCGGGCGCTGGGCCGGTGGAAGCCGACGGTCGCCCGGGCTCGGCGCACGCGTCTCCCTCCGAACCTCGCTCTTCCTCACCGCGCCTCCCAGAACAAACCTGTGGCAGAACAGGCAGGGGGTCTGCCGCCGGCCAGAGGCGGGCTCGGCCTCCTCCTCGTCCTCCCATGCGGCCTCGTCGCCGCTGTCCGACAGCTCCGGCAGGGCGTCGTCTTCCTCAGCCGCGGCCCGGCCACCTGGCACACGCACGACAGTCAGGTCTGAGGCGATCGCCGCCCGCGCCCCACCCGCGCCGCCCACGAGGCCCCACCCGCGCCGCCCACGAGGCCCCGCCGCCCCGGCCCGGCCCCCGCGGCGCGGAAGGGCTTCTTCACCGGCCCACGCGGGTGACCGGCGACGGGGCTCGGGGCCCGGGGGGCCCGGGCCCGATACCCACCGATAGCACCCGGCGCTAAGGAGCACATGGCGGTGGACACCCAGAGCCGGCGAGGCTGGGGGCGGGGACGGCAAACCGCGCGCGCGCGCGCGGCCGCCGCCTAGCTCCGGCCCGGGCTTCGGGGACGAGCGTGGGCGCGGACACGCGCAGAGCTCCGAGATCTCCGCAGATGCCTGCGGACGTGAGAGCGCGCGCCGGCCTGAGCGCTTCCGGCCTGGAGACCTCCGTGGAGGTCACGTGCGGTGGGCGGTCTGGGAGAGCCCAGCTGTGAGGCCGGCGCCCGGGTCCCGGAGATGGGTGGGCGGGGCGAGAGCCGGGCTTTGAAACGCCCGCGCTAGTCACATGAGCAGGTGGGCGGGCCAAGGGCCGGGTCTTGAGGCCACGGCGCTGGTCGCGTGCTCCGCCGCGCCCCGCCCTGCGCAGCGCTGACGCAGTGCGCCATTGCGCGTGCAGGGAGCGCCGCGGGGGAGATCCGGCGCTGTGGGCTTGGAGGCGGTGTCTGTGCCCTGCCGCAGCGTCGCTCATTAACAGGAAGTACGGCCGGCAGCCCTGAGCCCAGCAACAGAGAGAGCAGCTGTGGCAGTGCTGTCAGCATCAGGTCCCCTTTGCTAGGATCCAAGGTCTTGGGCCGAGCGCTAAAATAATCTTGAGCAGGTTATCTGCCCTCTCTCTGCCCGTTTCCTCTCCGACGAAACGGGGATTATTACTGCACTAACCGAGGGCTGCAGTAAGGATAAAATGAGTCTATAAACCAGGCGTTGTGGTGCAGACTGATAATCCCAGCATTCTGGTCGGCCAAGGTAGAAGGATCACAAGATTACAAGTTTGAACCCAACCTGAGGAATTTAGCGAACCTGTTTCAAAAAGTAAGAGAACTGGGGATGTGGTTTAGCCCTGGCTTCAATCCCCAATGCCAAAAAGGAAAAAGTTAATGCATTAGAAATAAGTGCTAACTTTATTTTAAGCAATAGAGAACAAGTGAGCCACCCTCTGCAAGGGGGTAAGGCTATCAGATATGTTAGAAGAAACACCCGGCGCTGTATAAGAACACACGTGTGCCCATGCCGCCTTGTTTCTTCCCTTGGTAGTGTCTGGAATGGGGCGGTGATCTCAGGAGGTGACCTTTCAGTCTCCAGTCACAGGCTCACACTGCTTGGCACATGGTTAGGTTGAAGACCACGGCCTACTAGGCCCTGCACGATCCTCACATTTTAGCCCAGATCAACCCTTCACCCTGGATCCCATCTCAGCCTTTTATTTATTGCCAGTCGTTGGATGTTCTAGGTGCTCCTTCCTCCCCGCCATTTCCAAAATAGGTCTCCCTGGTACTCTTGGAGTTGTTTTCTTACCATCTACTATTTGCTTGCTTGCTTTCTTCTTCCTTACCATTTGTTCTCTTTGTCTACACCAGTTGTACCACAGGAGGAGGACCCTGTGTCTTTAACGTCTCTGGCACATTATACATGGCTTGGTCTAGATCAGTGTGCTGAATGGAGATGATGCTTTACATTGATGCCCAACTGCTTTGAATGTTCTCTTCCTTAGCTGTAAACTCCTAGAACACAGACCCATCTGGCTTGTAGGACACTGTCAGACTATCTGCTAGCACCCTTGGGTGAGGCTGTTCACTGATGTTCCCAGGGCCACAGAGGAGGCTCTGAGTGAGCATTTGCTGAAGCAATTAAAGATTTACATGGGCTCATCCAGCTTTTCCTATTTCCAACATAACCCCTATCCAGCAAGGCCCGTTTCTGTCTGTAGCACTCGGGAAGTCTGCTGAAGCCCTTAGTCACACCCAATCATTCAGTGCCAACAGTAAAAAAAAGTTAACCCCTCAGCTGGAGGGGTGACTGGGCCAGAATCTTGTCTGGCTGCTTTTCTCTCTCTTTGAAAGCAGACCCTTCTCTGGCAAACCCTTCACTATTGAGCCCAGAATAGAACATAAAAGGAGTCTTCTTGTTAAATGTTTATGAGTAAGAAAATGCTCCTCTTGGCTCTGGCCCTTCCTTGTGCATCTTCTGCCCTTCCTTGTGCATCTTCCTTTCCTCTTGCTAGTTTTAAAAGTGCAGTACTGCAAGCCCTTAGAATCTTACTGGCTATGTGAATATTCTGTAGGATCCTAGACTAATGGAAAAACCCAAATTTTTGCCTTTTATTCAGCTACAACATAAGCTAACGATCACCTGGAAATATAAAGATACAGGGTGCTTTTGCAGAGTGGATAAAATTACAAACTGCTGTATGTGATCAGGCTGAGCTAGGTTAGAGTTCTTACCACTTCTGAGCTTCACACCTGCAGGCCTGAGCCCTTAGGTATAGGTACCTAGCTACAGGGAGCTTGTTATGGTTGATACATTGTGTCAACTTGGGGAGTCCAGAGGTTTGGCTGAGTGACTCAGCAGGAAGCCAGGATGCTTACTTTGTATAAGTCCTGAGCCTGTGGAAGAGGAAGGCATGGACAATATGTGAGTGCTACAGGCCTCTGGGTGGGGTTAGCCTGTTTACAGTGTAAGGGAGGTAAGAAGAGGCTGCTTGCTGCCATTCCTCCCTTTTGCTGGTTGTTTTTCCTGTGCTCTGCTGCTACATTTGCCCTCTGCCATGTGCCACTCTGCCTCAGAACCAGCCAAGTATGGACTGAAACCTCCACAAACTGAGCTAAATAAACCTTTCCTTCCTTCATTTTGGGCATTGGGTATTTTGTCTCAGCAATGACAGAAAAGTAACCGAGACAGAGCTTCAGTTTTCCTTCCCATCTGAGGTTATAAGGATTTTTAAAAGTTTTAAAGAAAAGGATAAAACATAGGAGAATGACAATATCACTTTATAAAGACCGTCTGTAGGTTTAAAGTATAGATACCGAAAGACTGGAACACTGCAAGCACTTGTAACTACCAGCTGCTATTATATTATGCTGTGGTCAAAATGCTGCAGTAATTCTGGGCATTTGTGAATAATCCACGCTGCACCCAGGATCTGTCCACTTGTTTTTATTTCTCTATTGGTTGCACCCCATGAATTACATAAACTTGGCTATACATTTTTATAGTATATTTTAAAGAAGCACTAACAGCACCGTGTTCACTTACCCAGGTACACAGCACCAATGAGCATTTGTGTAACTCAGGGGCTGTGATGTCAGTAACTTCAGAGCAGCGTTCATCCACCTGGTACATAATGTTTACACTGCCACTGTGAAACTGCAAACGACCACTTCCAAGCTGGCTCCCAATGAAAGGAATTTTAAACAAAAAACTACAGATTCCCATGCCCACAATCCAAAAATTCTGACCCAGGAGGTTTGCGATAGGGTCAACAAATCTCCATTTTCCCAAAGCTCCCTGGGTGACCTGTGTTATAACCAGGCTCTAAACCCATGCTACAGAGCACACATCATTCTGGATGAGAACAGTGAAACAACAAGGGTAAAGTATAATATTTTCTTAGACCCTGAAATTATAGTTTTACTGATAAGTAGTGAGATTTGCAGGCAAAAGCATTTCTCCAGTGTGGTCATGGTTTGAGCGAGCTGTCGGCTTTCCCCAGGGTGTGTATGGCCTTGTTTTCCAGTACTTCCATTGGCTCGCTGCTGGGTCTCACCATGTTATTCAGCATGGCTCTCACCACAGTCACCACTGGCACAGAGAGGCCACCGGCCCAAGAGTCTGGCAAGGAGCTGAAGAATTTCCTAGCCAGCCATTCAGCTGGGCGAGATTCTTGCCTGTCACATAACAGAACTCTAGGGAGAAAAAGAAAAGCAGAGGAAGATTTAGTAACTGGCATCAGAGCACAGTGGGTATTACACGGAACTGTGTCCCCTTGAGAGGTGTATGTTGAAATCCTCATGCACAGTGTGATTGTATTTGGAGATGGCTGTTAGGGAAAGAAGCAGGGTGAAACAAGGTCTTAAGAATGGAACAAGACTAATCCAGTAGGTCTGGTGTCCTTATAGGAAGAAGAAAGAGGTATCTGCCCATACACATAGGAGAAAGCTGTAAGGCGACAAAACGAGAAAGTTGTGAGCTGCCAACCAGAGGCCAGATACCCTCCAGCTGTCTTCTTTCCTACCCTGGACCTCTTAGGTAGCAGCTCCTCCAGATGACAAACTGGCCTGGAGAGTTGAACCAACAGTGCTATAGGCCCAAGCGGCACGAATACTTACCCAGGCCTAAATACTGAATAACGGTCAAATTTTAATTCTTCAACCCTGGCTTCCGTTTCTCCCTGTTAAAACAAAAAGCATTTTCAGTAGTCAAGACCGACCAACTCAGTTAAGTAAAGCTTAAGAGAGAAAAACTGGGAGTTTTGATGATAATATGCTTCTGCAGGTCTGAAGAGTCGTAAACATCCTTACCTAGAACTTCAGATTCCAAACAGCATGGGGCATTAACCAAGAGAGCATTTAATCCTGACGTGTGTAAAACTTAAAAGCCATCTGCTGAATTAATGGCAGCCTGATAATTTCTCATTTTACTAATAGTAACACAAATCCAGGCAGGTAAATGATACACTGTTTTAGCCACTAGAGCATTTTCAATTTAATCCAGAATCAGTGCTCCAAGTGAGTGGATGTTGAGTTTTTGGGGGTTGGGAGGGTTTACAGGTAGTTCCCGCAGGGCAGAAAACCCACAGAGGACTGCTGCATTACTCTTTTGCAACAGCTCTCTGCCCTGAATTTCAAAAGACAAGATTACACATAGATGATGCTTTGAATTTGTTAAGCAAACCACTCATTTCCATGCAGGCAACTCTTTAACTGAAATGCCAGAGGCTCTCTGGCCACAGGGACCACCTGTGAAATAAGGTTCATTCCCACAAGGCTCTCCTCCTTGGCACCCGTCTATACCAGTCGGTTCACACTGAACCTGCCACATCATATAACCTTAACTATGTAAAACGTCTTTCTCTTTTTTTTTTTTTTTTGCGGTACTGGGGATCGAACTCAGGACCCTGCGCTTGCTAGGCAAGCACTTATTCCACTGAGCTATATCCCCAGCCCCTTTTCTCATTTTCTTAACTGGTAGTTTTTAGCATATACATAAGGCAACCTTTATCGCAATCTAAGTATTAAAATCTAAGTTTGAAATCTAAGAAATCTCATACCATTCGCAGTCATGCCCTATCTCCTCTCCCCACACCCTACCCTACTACCAAGCTACTTTCTGTCTCTGTAATTTTGCCTACTCTGGACACTCCTTTTAGTATATAGGTGCTGCTGAAGCAAGTGGAATAATACTCCTTTTATAGCTAAGTAACATTCCATTGTATTGGTTTGCCATGGTTTATCCATCCATCAGCTGATGACATTTTGGTTGTTTCAGGCTAGCTGTGCTGAATAATGCTACTACAAGCATTCATGTACAAGTGCTTATATAAACATTCGTTTCTTAGTTTTTAATACAAAGACATGTTTTGTTTTTATCACCATATACATGCTAATAAAAAAAAAATAAACAGAGCAGGCCTGAGATTGCTAACCTCAGAAAAGTAAGCTTGCAAGGATGGCCCTTGGCTTGTTCCTGGGAACCTGGATTTCAGGAGTATTCCTGCCATGACCTACATGATTAAGGTCATCTACTGCCCCTAAACCATTTATAAAAACAGTGGGGTCTACTCTGAACACCTGTGTTTCTTCTGATGATCTGCAAATTTGGTGAGCCTAGTTATGCCTGTGTGACAAACTCCCATGAAAACCCTGCAATGCTGGGCCCAGGTGAACTTCTCTGGCACACGGCACCCAGGCTGGGGAAATTCAGAGCAGCCTGTGCAGCTGGCTGGGAGAGGGCTCTTGGAAACCTCCTCCAACTTCCCTCTGGCCTTCGCCCTTTGCATGTTTTCCGTTTGCTGATTTCCTTTCACTGTAATTTCTCATAGCTGCAAGAACTGTTGGGGTCCACTACAAAGCGGCTCTTAGCAGGATTTAATATTAACCAATTGGCTTTTCACATTTACTTGGGAGTTGTCTGAAGCTTAGGCACCTTGTCTGCAGATGGGCAGCTGATTCATAGTAACTGAACCTCTATGAGTCACTGGTCACTTCTGAGGCCTGCATTGGCCTGTGATGCTGTGACGCCTCAAGGACAAGGTAACTGCAGTCGAGGATGCCTGGCTCCTACCCCTGTTAACTTCTAGGAAACTATGGCTGCAGGCATCTCAGCCCTGCTGTGAAGGCCTTCCTGGAGATTACATAGTTCTCCTAAATTAACACAGTATTACTTGGAGGAGTCCTTGAAAGGATTCCCAAGTCCTGCCCAGAGTCCTGCCCAGATTCCTGCATTTACTTCAGTATTCCCCCTCTCTTATTTGTAAACCTAATAAATATGGGCAACCCCGAAAAGTCTTTGGCTAATTCAGAGAATATAGAAGCTGGAAAAAAATTAGTCCCTCCTGGAAGCCCTGAAATCATATTCCATTGTCGCATTTTTTATTTATGCCTTTGTCCGTCCACTCGCTTGAGAGATTATGGGCCTGAGCAGCGTGCAATAAATTAGGGTTATGCAACCTGTTTTTTGATAAGAACAACTACCTGCTGCAACCTGTGAGACTTTCTGGCGAATAAACAAACTTCAGGTGTCCTTAAGGATTCCCCAAGACAAGCCAATTAAAAATTCCTTAAGGTTAAGGATCATCCCCAGAGGTGAAATGTGCTGTGGGCTCCACACCCCAACAGTTTTCCCCACAGCACCAGTGAATGCCCATGAAAGTGTGTGACTGATAAGGGCTCCACACCCCAACAGTTTTCCCCACAGCACCAGTGAATGCCCATGAAAGTGTGTGACTGATAAGGGCTCCACAGTGCATGCAGTTGAACTGGTTCTCAAGGACAGTAAGTGCTCCTAGAGAACAATGGAGTTTCTCTAACTAGGTGACAGGGGCAGCTCACACATAAGAAGGTTGAGGACATGAATAAACGTGAGAAATGGTACAGTAGTTGAAAGATTATGGTTTGTGTCTGGAGTCTCCCCAAGCCTCATGGGGTCATGGGGAGTGGGCTTGAAGAGGCAGCTGAATCTAGAGTTTGTGATTGGTTTATTCTGGTGCTGGGATTGGGGGGTGTGAGTGCTACACCGGCCCTAGGACAGGTAGCCTGCATACAATGTAAGTGGGGAAAAGAGACTTGCTTCTCGCTTCCTGCTCTTGTTGATTTTGGTATCTTCCACCACCAAGCACAATCCTTGCCACCTTGCCTTGGAGCCCGTCAATTATGGTTTGAAACCTCTACAAACTATGAGCTCCACGAACCTTTCCTCCTTTAACTTTGGGTGTTGAGTATTTTGTCTCACCAATGAGAGAAAAGTAACTAAAACAAAGATTATTCAGGATAGATCGCATTTCCAAATTCTAGCTGCAACTGTATTGTTCAGGATCACTCTGGATGGACGGTGTGGTTGTCATTTCTGTCCCTTTAACTAATCTCACTCACAATGCCATGCTGTAGGTAATAGTAGTCAACTTCTGTGAAGGAAGAACTCTTTTTCCATTTTGTTGCTGTAACTTTGCTGAGGCTCTGCCATGGCTCAAGCGTTATGCTACGTCCTTCCCATGTGTTAGTGACAAAAGCTACTCATTACATAATGCTTAGCAGCACAGGCTCTTAAATCAGACTGCCTAAGTTCAAGTTCCAGCCTCAGCACTTAATAGCAGTGATCTGAACACCATGTTTCCACACACAGGCACATAAGAGCCCTCAGAACAGTACTCAGCACAATTAGTGTTGCTATTTTTATCTCATTGGGCCATTATTATAACCGTATCAATTGGTAGCAGTAGTTCCTTTTTATTTATTTATTCATTTGTGTTTTTTGGTCTTTTTGAGACAGGCCCTCACTATGCAGTTCAGGCTGGCCTTGAGGTCACTTTGTAGCCCAGGCCGTCCTAGAACTCACAGTGATCCTCCTGCCTCAGCCTCCCGAGTGCTGGGATTACAGGCATGAGCCATCATGCCTGGCCCCTTTATCTTTAAAGATGAGGAAATACACATATTTTCATTTCTAAAAGTTATCTACCTTGCCAATGAGAACAAAATATGCCGTTTAATAATGTTTTTCAGAAACCACATATGTATTTGCAAAAACTTTTTTTTCTTTTAAGGTTTGTTCTAGAGAAACTGTAATAAGTTAAAACTATGGTTCTTGACTTTACTTCACTGCTGGCTCATTGATCTTCATGTGCTTTCAAATATTTTAGGATAGAAGTGACATGATTCAGCTGTAAACCACATGGAAAAAGATCTGGGATTGTACATTACCACAAGCTGATCATGAGCAAAAATAACGATACAGATGTTTACTAGAATGGTACCAATCTTGTATCCCATTTTAGCAAAACAGCATTGTGTTTAGAGTGAAGAGCAAGCCAGTGTAATTCCAGTACAACTTCAGAGGGAAGAAGAGGCTTGACTTAGAGGTGTTATATCTGGAAAAAAATACAGCTAAGGAAACTACAATCAAATATCTTAACAGCTACACATGCAAAAGTAGGACTGGACATGTTTTTGCTTTTAAAATGCAGAAATGGTAACAACTGGCATTTACAAAGCAACTGATTTCAGCTCAAAGTCAGGGCTTTTGGACAAGTGGATCTGACCAAGGTGAACACTTTTTGACAAGTAGTTGGCTAACACAGCAAACTCCCTCCTGCTGCAGGTATTTAAGCAGACACCAGGTGAATTTCTGCAGAAGTTCACAATAGAAACAGTGTTTGGCCACATACCCTCTACACCGTGCTTCTCACACTGTGGGCCTGTTTAAGCCATGGCCCATCTTCCTGCAGCACAAATTTTACTTTAAAGTTAGAAAATGGAAACTTAACTTTTATTAAAATAAACAAGCATCTGTATCATAATGAGAATACAAACCATATAAAATGTGTGTGAACATTCATGAATTTTTTACAAACTAAAACACAAAACTTTTAAGAAATATTGGGCTTATAATTAGCATACTGCTTCAGGTTAAATGTCCCTGTCTCCCAAGAAGCACAAGCTCTTCCCTTTCAGCCATTAGAGAAACTGAAGGGAAAGTGTACCCTAGAGATCACAGCCTCCAAGTCGAAAATGCCACATCAACATTCAAGGCTGGTACAACTCACTGCACTGATTCTTGGATAATTTACAGCAGGGAAGAATTTGGGAGAGGTGGTATACGCCTATAATCCCAGGCTGAGGTAGAACCATCTCAAGTTCAAAGGGCTGCCTGGGCAACTAGCAGCACTCTGTCTCAAAAAAAGAAAAAATGGCTGGAGATGTAGCTCCACGGTGGAGCACTTTCCTAGGATGCACAGGGCTGTGGATTCCGTTCCCTATGACCCACAACCTCCAACACACACACACTGAAGGGAGGGAACACACTGAAAATACCTTTCAAATCACTCCTGCTTCCTGAATATATTCCTGTAACAATAGCCCCTGGAGCTATGAAAAATGCATAATTTAATGCACTTAATGGTTTTTAAATACTAAGTAGTATTTTGTATTATTTAGCACTGCCAATTAGCCGAAAACATATTAAAGATAGAAATGTGCACAAACCTTAACTTGTAAATACAAAAATTTGCTTGATTTGTCAGCTCCTCGAGTGGACAGCAAGTTGAAGTGTTTGCAACCTCCAGTTTTTGCCAGCTCTGCTGACTTCAGCACATAATCTCGGTCAACACGAACAAATCCTTCCTGAGGGGGCAGAGGATATGAGTTATTTCCCAGAGGCCAAAGGTTCATTTTCAAGATCACTACTTAGTTGGAGCAGCAGGCTGGGAGGCCTGGGAGGAAAAGGGCACTACATAAAATTCATCCAAGCAAGACATGAGAGTCGGGGTTCAGCCCTGGGAAAGGCTCCGACTGTGGTCCTGCACACAGAGCGGCAGCATCACCAGCAAGGCCAGACCACACTGAGAAAACAAGGGCAGTGACACTGAAACACAGACACTGCACAAATCACTGGGGGCGTGCAGGGAACACTGAGATGAGCCCGGAAAACTGCTGTAGTCACACATTTCTTTGACTTTTAATAACCTCACAACCTTACAACTCTGCTTTTTTTTTTTTTTTATTGTGTCAGCTCTAACAGGGTGCAGTTTCAGAGTGTGACTGGGGACACTCCCTAGACACTATGAAAGCAGGGTAATTTCCAATGTCTGTATATGCTTCACAACAGGAATGCAGGGAATCCTTAGGAATTAGGGAGGATTTTTTTTTTTTTTTTTTTTTTTTTGCTAAGAGGTACATAATTAAAAATTAGCAGCAGCACATGCCTAGCACATAGTCAAAACTATTTGAATCAATGAATCAAAGTCTGAAAAAAGCAGGGAGAAGGCAAATGCGGTGAGAAAAAATCAGAACTATGTAAATGGAAACGAAAGCAATAGAGGAGAGGAGGACATACACAAGAAAACCAGAGCAGCCGCGTGCTTCTCCAAGGCTTCTGGGCACCCTCATCAATTCGGGCACCGCACACTAGAGACCGTGAAGAAAAGCTGAAGTTCCCCAACGCTGATTATCCCCATTTATCTAGTGATGTCTAATAGGAGGGAAATGCTAAATCTAAAGATTAAATTCCTACACCAAAGGCTGTTTTAATTAAAAATTCCCTGTCATAGTTGTTCGGTCTAACTGTTTTCCTCAGTACTGTGACTTATTTCTTTCACAGAACGTTAGAAGGGACCTTAGGAAATACAACGTCCAAGGGAACAAAGTCTCATAGTCCAGTGAAGGGCTGGCTAGGAAATGAGAGAGCTCAGAGCAGAATGCAGATCCTTCGCTCCCGGAGACATGCTCTTTCCATGGTAGTCATGGCCTTGATAGCCCACACTCTCTCTAGCTGATGGAGGGAACATCTGTAATGCTGGCAGAAAGAATGACCTCTCAAAAACTTCCATATCCCAGTTCCCCTGCCGGGAAACACGACAGGTGACATGCAGAAGAGTGGTAACGTTGCAGATGGTATTAAGGGCGCTGATCAGCTGGCTTTAAAATGGAGAAATTCTTACTTTGCATTATCATGTTAGGCTCAGTGTCTTCACACGGGTGCTCAGACAACAGAAGCAGCACAGGTTAGAGGTATGCAATGTGAAAAAGGCTGGAGCCCAAACCCCTGGCCTTGAATGTGGAGGAGCATGACCACAAACCAAGGACAGCAGGAAGCCTACAGAAGCTGGAAAATGTAAGGAAATGATTCTTCCCTCGAGACTCCAGGAAAGAACGCAGCCTGCCGCCACCTGGATTTCATACCAGGAAAATCCATGTCCAACTTCTAGCCTATAATACACTGTAAGAAAATAAACTTGTGCTTTTCTAAACCAGCAAACTTGAGGTTATTTGTTACAGCAACAATAAGAAACTAATACAAAATTCAATGTTTAAATAACAGGCCCAAGAAAATGTTTAAAACTTTGTGGTGAAATCTATGAGAGTAGAGAATATGTTGTAAGCAGAGGGCTCAGTAAAGTTTCACAGATTTATCTCCTCTGCAAGGAACTGCCAGACTGAGAAATAGAACAAGACAATCACTCGGAGCCTCCCTCATTCTCCCTTCTCATCACCCACAGCATGATTCTAACTTACCCACAGCCTGCGGGGTGATGTTTTCTTTTTTTTTTTTTTGCCCTGCTTTAGGTGTTAAAAATTCATCTCCTTCCCCATGAACCATCACCTCTTCTTTTCTGTTGTACACGCTGATATTCGATTCTGAACAACTGACTTGCTGATTTGCCCTACATTCTGCTTCAAATTCACCTTGTGTGAAACAAACCAATTTTAATACTTAGCACATCCTGGGAGAGAGAAAGAGGGAGAGGTGATTCTTATCGGAGCCTTTCTTTTCTCCAAATTGAGATTTTTAGTATGCTGAAAGTACGCCAAGAAAAACCCAGAACTACACAGAAAACTTCCAGCTGGATTTCTCTCCCACGTCTATTTCTTCCACTCATTCCAATTTAATAGAACTTCGGTTTTAATAGCTTGTTTGTTATTCACAATAATATAGTTGACTGCAGAAATAAATTCTGTGGATTTTGTTGTTGTGTGAGCACGATTGCTTGGAAGGATTATTATAGTTGTCTCTGTTAAAACGCTTTTCCTTTCATCAGCTTCTTTAAAATTCGGGTAAAAGATTCAGCCAATCCCAAGCCTCCAGACCGACGCTCTCTCCCTGACTTAATCCAGGGCCAGAAGAGGGATAATTTGATTAAACCGAGACCCTAATTTATTTGGCTTTAGTTCTGGATCAACCTCTCCTTAATAGAGTGCTGTCATCTCCAATTGTTTGATGAAAATTAAAGTGACATCAATACCATGGGACTCTTTCAATCTGATTAGTCAGCGAAGGCACATCAATACCACCCCAGCCATCAGACTCTGGCGTCCTTCTTTTCCCCGGTCTCGCTGGCAACTGACAAGCGCCTCTTGAAGGACCAGCACCCACGCCGCTGCGGAGACCCCCACCCTTAGCCCATCATCCCCACTCAATGAGCCCCACTGACAAGGTGCCCACACCTTTCTCCACTGGTGTTCTCCACACAAAGCTAAATATTGTTTCATTAGCAATCAATGGCTGTTAATCCAAAATGATTTCACAAATCCTCTGAGCTCTCAAGCTGATTATAAAAATGCATTTTTCTAAGCCCACTAAATTTTAAATTTCACTTCCCTCACCCTGATGCATGGCCTTTTGGCTGGTGAATGGGAACTCAAAAGCAAAAGGGTCAACAGCTTTCAAGGACTTAGAAATCAAACTGAGCAGGGTGCTGATGATGGGTTGGGAGATAGCCACATGCCGCAGTCCTCCCTGGAGCAAGGCGCAGCCTACTCAGAGAGAGGAGCCACCTTTACAATCTCATTAATTCCCTTTCTTCTTTGACAGTGCAAATTAAAAAACAACTGTATCCCAGAAGCACAAGTTTTGGAAAAACTATACTTATTTCCCTAAGCACAGGGCAAGCAAAGAAACAGCCATCTCTTCTGAGAGCACTAAGCCCATCTTGTTAGCACGTCTTTACAATTTTTTAACTGATCAGTGTGTCCTACTCTAAGCTGGGAATCAGAGTTCCTTCTAGAAAAGGAAATGAGTAAGTTCCTTTCCCAGCACCAAAAGAATATATACAAAGTACTACCACTCAGCACAGCTGGTGCCACAAACATCAAGGGAGACAAAAAGTTCTCCAATTACTCTTATCTGAAGTATAATAAAATCCAAAGCCACTAAGTACAGGGGGTAATCAAAAAAATACATCAGAGGTTTAAATACTTAAAATTTATTACAGTAAAAGACACACTGTCATTAATGCTCCTCAGAATTCCCCTCCTTGCCTTGAGCACGCTTATCCCATCATTCTGGCCACTTGCTGAAGCAGTTGTGAAAGTCCTCTTCATGAGTATCTATGAGGTGTGTGCAAAGACACAGCGAACACTGTTGCTGAATGTCACCCAGTGACAAGGCAGGCTCATAAACTCATTCCAGTGTGTCCTCATCCACCTTACTCATCACATCTTGCACCGTGTGACTTTGGCTCTTTGCCAAAGTCAAAAGGACCATGGAAGGTAAGTGTTTTGGAGAAAAAAAAAGCAAAGATGAATGTTTTGAATTGATTCAGGACACTGAGGAAGCCATAGGAAGATTCGGAAAGGGGTCTTCCGGAACTACTTCGGAAAAGTGGCAAGAACTAAGGGTGTGTGTGTTCAGAGGGAGAACAAGTACCTTGAGGGGGTTAATGCTAACATGTCTTGCTGTGATACATTTTTAAAAATTTAAACTGTAAATTTGGATCATATCTCATATTTCTCCCAGTCTTCTTTACCAAGGCTTAAAAACTAATAATAGTACTGTGGCTTAAGAGCAACTTATCCTGCCAAGGTATTTCATGGTGAAATCCATGAATGGCCTGGAGAGCACACTGAGTGGCTGAAGAAGGTCACAAGTGTCCTTTCTGAGAAGGGAGAAGCTGGAGTTCTGGAAATGGTCTCCCTTAGCCCTATTTCCCTCTGGGTCCTTTCTCCTTGACACCCTTTTCGGCCCAACCCTAAATCAGGCCAGAAAACAGAGAGGCTGACAGGCAACAAATGGTATAAACTGAGGTCACATCTGTTTATGTCCTGGAGGGCACCGCTGTATTTGATGTCCAGAGGTGGGAGAAGGATCTTAGAAAAAGAGCCCTAAATAGAAAAATAAAATCAAACAGATACTGGGTCAATCACTACACTGCAAAATTTTTTCCACTTTGGGCACCTTCTAGTCTCTCTTTTACAGTTAAAGAAATATCCGCATGTGCAAAGGAGTTCGGCAGCCCGCCGCCCCCCAGCTACCAGTGCCTACAAGGAGCCGGTCTACTGGAACTAAGCAACATGCCCAAGGTCCCATTGGCTACTTGGTTTCCAAAGAGGGCCTGTGCTCTGGGTTCCCCAACCACCCAGGACCTCACCACTCACAAGCCCCCACCTGTATGTCATCAGAGCTTAAGACAGGAGTGAGCAATCTTTTCCCATAAACAACCAGATAATAATAAACATTGCTAGCTTTGCAGACCTCCGTTACAGCTACACAGCTCCAGCATTACAGCACAAAAGCAGCCTCATATAGTAATTACAGTAATAAGCATGGTTGTGTTCTAGTAAACCTTTATTTATGGATACAAAACTTTGAACTTTCTTTCTTTCTTTTTGAGGCAAGGTCTTCCTATGATGTAGAGACTGATGGGCTTAAGTGATCCTCCTGTCTCAGGCTCCCAAATAGTTGGCAATATCAGCATACACCACCACACTCAGATTTTAATCTGAATTTCTTATATTTCTACTTGGTATGACATTAATCTTTTGAATGTTCTTAACCACTTTAAAATAGAGAAACACTTTCAGTTTATAGGCCACACATCAAACAGATGGCAGGCTATATTTGGCCCCTAGGTAGTGGCTTGTAAATTCCTTTATTAAAAGAATGTATTACTAGAATCAGAAGCCATATGGTTCTAGTGATGCCCAGTAAGTGCTGCAATGGAGGCATTAATTACAATACACATCATCCATTCAACAGAATCTAAGAACGTGGGCTGCTGGGGCCTATACCTGACAGGTAAGGAAGCTAACGAACAGGTGAAATCACATGAAATGATGCAGGGTCACTAACCAAATCCTTCTGATGCTACAAAAATATGTTAAGCAGATGTACTATTCTTTAATATGACTGTAAACATTATATACTGCAAACATGCATTAATAAAAGAAATTTTTAAAGGGAAATGCATTATTCAGAGTATTATCTTTGAATTTTGCTTTTCACTCAAGCCCAATGCTAATCTAATTTGTTTTGTTTTGTTTGTTTTGTTTTGTTTTTTTAAGATAGGGCCTCACTATGTAGTCCAGGATCCAACACCAATGACAGCTTTATGTTGGACTCCACCCTCTAGGATGGTTGTGAAAGCCATCCAATGCTACTCTGTAGCCCCAGTAAACTGGTATTCTAAATATCATGAGGAAAGAAACTGAGACCAAAACTCTGGGCCTCTTCAAGCTTCTGCACTGAAAAGGCAGATTGCTGGTAGTCCTGTTATAAAACGCTGACTAAAGTGTACATGTCTGGCTCACCACCAGTTTCTCAGTAGCCCTCTGATGATCTTTGATGAACTCTTCACAGAGAGCACCACTGACCCAGAATTCCAGCAAAGCCAGGCTTGGAATGCACACACCCCTCCAAACAAGTGTCCTTACCTGACCACTTATGAGTTGTTGTCACAACCTCCAAATTTTATATGGTACCCCATCCAAATTAGTTTATTCTTCAAAAAGGAAGGGGCTGGGGGTATAAGCTGAGTGCTAAGAGCACTTGCCCAGCCTGCATGAGGCCCATTTCTGAGACTTTCTGGCTTACTAATCTTCTCCCCCACTTACTATCTTTAGCATTTCAAACAGAATTTAAAGGCAAACAGAAGGTACTGAGTACCCTAAGAAGCGGAGAACCAAACCTATGTTAAAAAGTATCCTGGACAGTGAATTCCTCTGATCAAACTGCTCTGCACAATGTGAATGCAGCAAAGCAATTCAGAGCTTTCCCTAGAGCACACTATGATATTGGCCTTATGTCATAAAAATCAACTGCTCGATGCTTAGTGCAGCCTTTTATTCTGCTGAGTCACCACTGAAACCAGGCAAGCGCTTGAGACAGTGAAGCTTGCAGTGTACGAGAACAAAAGTTTTCCATACTTTGGGGGTGGAACAGTGATTGTGACCTTCCCAGGGACACAACAGACTGCAAAGCAGGAATGCAACCCCCTCTAGAAGGAATAATGGGCCAATTCCTAGGAGAATGGCATGTCTCTATAATCCACAGTTCTCAGCACAGAGCTCAAAACCTAGCAGTGCTCCAGGAATGCAGAACTGCACAAAATATAGAAATATATCTCATTTGAAAGCTAAATAGGATTGTCCTCTGGATCTCCAAGGCATCCAGAGTAACGCAACTGAGTCTAACTACTGGGTTGGTATAAGCCAATATTTCTAATCATATGAGCCCTAATGATTCAGCTGCAGTGGGAACAGCTTACAAACCTTCAGTAAGTCCCTGTGGCAGAGTCACAGCCCTGTATATTTAACAGACACGCTCAGCTCCAGCAAGTAATTTCTTCAGAGCAGTAACTACAATCACGGTATGAATTAAATAGGATATATTAACACTTGCCCGGATCTACACTTTAAACCATGATTTTTAACAATATAATAACCTATAACTTCTGAGAAGGGTTAACTCACTTAGAACACCATTAAAAAAGAAATAAAGTGTGTGTTTAAAGAGCTTTGCGTCAGTAAGGCTGAATCATCCCTGGGGCTGAATCACTGCTGAGGACTGAGTCACCCTGGGGGCCGGCTGAATCGTGCTTCCTATTCCGATGATCTGTCCCAGAAGTTTAAAGTGTGGCGTGAAGAGCTTAAAGCCAATCACTCAACTGAGAGAGAATGTTCCAAGTTTAAAGCACTGATATTGGCACTGATGATCGATGAAGAAAGCTTACTGCCAAAAGCATGAGTCAGTTACATTAACACAGACATCACTGACTCAGTCAGGGGAAGTTATCGTGATAGTAATATCACATAAATATTTATGATGTACCCAACCCTTAGGCCTAAATTTAGAATTAATCTGAAGGAAGGATTTATCAGTACTATTCAGAATATAACACGAGGGCAGCAGATGAAATCTTAGTCTATACACCCTCACTTACACTTCAGAGCGCCGTAGACAGAGAAGAGTAAGCAGAAAAGAATCCCTGAAACTGCTGGCCAGTCCAAAGGGGGGAAGTGCATTTCTTCCTTACCGCTCCAGCTTTTGCTCTGGTGGTGCCCAGGCAACAAAATCCAACCTCATGACCTTGAAATGCAGAAGCGTAGTCATCCAGCTTTTCAAAATCCACCACTTCTTGATTCTAAACAAGGCCAGAGAGTATATATCTCCATGTTATTGAGGAAACACACAGAGCATCCTTCTAAAGATTAAACTATATAGCTCTTTACTGACAGGTCTCACACTTACCACTTTCACAAGTTCGTTTTCTCCTACCAAAACACAGTCTGAATCGGAAATCAGTAAGATGTCCACCATACATATAACTAGGCAAGGGGGTGATACAGATTTGTAATATCGGGTTCAATTATAATTTATTTATGCCAAAAAAAGGTAGTATCTGTAGTTAACCAGGAAGGAGATCACAAGGCTCAGAAAATAGGCTATGATGACCACCTAACACCTGCATTGGCCTAAGCAAAGATGTCTGTTTTAAACAGGCCAACTCCTATGGGCCAAAGACATAAGCAAAATGCTATGAACACAGACCTACGGGCGTCAAGAACACTTATTTGCAAGTTTGCTTATTATTTGGAATATTCTTCCTATGAAACCCACTTGTTACCCAAATTCGGTGGTTGTGGTGCCTCAGAAACACACTGTATTATTCAACTTGCTGCAATTTGTGGATAATTCAGTTTAGGGATCAGAATCTCCACGAAACTGGGACCTCCAAGATATTTAGGAACTATCACCAGATGGAAGTCTGGGTATCATATCGCTTGCTTGCCCGTGAACGTGGAAATTAGATAGAAGGTAATGTTAAGGACACAAGCCTCGGGAGCCAAGAAGGGCTCGCCACTCCACAAAAGCACTTTCAGTTTCTCTGACAGTACTCCTTAAGTGCGCAGGTAGACAAGATAAGCCATAGAGTCAGAAAACTGCCATGGTCCCTGGACAATCTCTAAAGCCCGCTTGTAGGAACTAAAAACAGCTCTTCGTTCTGTCTGGTTAACTCCATCGCAACCTAGGTGGCGCCGCTTTATCCTGCCCCCGGGTGGTGAGAGGAGGACTGCAAGCCAGGAGGCCGGCTTCTGGGAGAGGCCGGCTTCTGGGAGAGCCTTCTGCGGATCAGTCACCGCCCTGCTTTCCCCACTGGCCCAGCCGTTTTCAGCTTCCACGCCAAAGCAGGTGATACGTTTTTGAGTCCCAGCTAAAATACCCACCACGTTTTTATAAGCGTCCTCCTCGAAGCTGAGCTTCCTCCGGCCAATGAGCGTGACTTTGGAAAACAGGTTCTGTTCCAGGATTTCTTTTAAGAGCACTTTGCCGGTTTCCCCGCTGGCCCCCAGGATAAAGACAGATTTATTTTGCATCCTGAAGTCTTCCCGAAGCTTCGGAAGCGCCTGGGTCTCGGCCATGCTGGGGAAAGAACAGCGACGGGTGCAGGTCTTGATGCTAAGGGACAACCCTGTCCTTACCTGGGGAACAGGGCTGTTTATCACTATTGGGAGGAGACACTGTCACCTCCGAGGCGCCACCCAGGGAAAGTGCTGAGTCACCTGCCGGGCGCTGCTGCGCCGCCGTGTGCTCCCCTGGCCGCAGGTGCGGGGCCGAGAGCTCACCTGGCCGCAGGGGCCGTGCCGAGCTGGGCCAGCGCCACTCACCGCGGGGCTCTCCCCGGCGACATCCCAGCTCGGAGACCCCCAGGGTTACCTGAGGCCAGCCCCGGGCCCCGCGTCCTCCTGCCGCAGGAGGAGCAGCGCGACCGCCGCCGCGACCAGCGCCGCGGACCCCGGCATCCGGCGGCCTGGCCCCCGACCCCGCGCCCACACCCTGCGGGCCCCCGCACCCGCCGGCAGCGTCTTCCGGGTGACAGCCGCCTGCGAGGCGCCACGCCGGGAGGGGCGGGCCCGGAGGTGCACGTGGGGCGAGCGCCCTGCCCAGGCAAGGGCGCGGAAGAGGGCGAGGGGCGCGGGCGCGTGCTCGGGCGCTTGGTGCAGCGATGCCAGGGTTGGGTCCTGGGACCCCCCCCCCCCGTTCCTAATTGGCCGCACGGAGTCCCGGGAGCCTCCCTCCAACGTTCCTCCTTCCCTCCTGGTCCCAGTTTTGGAAGGCCCCAGCCAAAACACGATCCTGCTTGACCTTCGTTGGTCCCCCAAAATGTGATTTCCGTTTTGTATTGGAAGACATCTTCATTTCAAATTCAGCACGTCAAAAACGTATCTCTTCCCAGCCAGCCACTTCAATAGGATTGAAACAAAACCTGTTCCCTTCTTAGATGTCAGTACCCCACTCCCCCCCACCCCACCCCCACCAACCTCCACTCTCCTCTGAAATGAGAAAGCATCCTATCCCTTGGGGCACCTTTCTCCTAGCCTTTCTGCGTTCCAGGTTGGTCCCCAAGGCCTGTCATCCTCTCTGCCTCTCCCTGTCATCCTCTCCTCTCTGTCTCTTACAATGCAAGCTTTCTGCGAGTCTTACCAGTATAGCAGATTTTCCTTCTTGATGGGTGGGCCAGGGTGACCTTCCACACCTAATGTGCAGTTCACTCACTGGTTCAGAAAAGAACTCCTACACTGGGCCTGTCCTGGATCTTGGAAGCTCTGGGCAGGGTTTAGCACGACAAGCAAGAATCTGAACAACACAGATTGTGCTGTGAGATTGGTTCTCTGGGGACCCCACCTCCCAGTCCAGAAACCAAAGTCTCCTGAGGAATTTTACAGGTAGGCCTGACCTGGGTTCCCCCATTAGATGCTTCCACACCGGGTTTACACTTTGGGGGCACAATAAAGCCTGATCTGGACTTCCCCCAAGGTGCGGCAAGGGTGGGGAATGATGGCATTCTGTTCCCACCAATGACCTGATAGTGTGATCTTGCCTGTGTTTTGCCCCCCTTAATTCCTGCCTGCCTTCAGAACCTATTCTGGATACTTCCTGTTAGTCTGCCAATAATTTTCTCTCTAGTTAAGCCAACCAGATCTATTCTGTTGCTTGCAGTAGAAAACCTTGACGATACAAAGCAAAGGAGTGTCCCCATTGGCCTGTCATAGGGCACAGGCTCTTGCATTTCTGTTTCCAAAAACTCTTTTACCAAAACTCCACACTAAACCTTGTCAGCTAAGCCTGTCAAATTGGTCACAGAGCTTGTAATTATGCCCTAAGGTCCATTTTCCCATTCTTCCTTTTTAAAAACTGTGGCATGATTAATCTAGAAAAATTACACAGATTCTAAAGATTCAGTTCCATGAATTTAGAAAATTGGATATACAGTAGGTGCAATCACCAAAAACCAGATAGATATACAACATCCTGGTCCCAGCTTAGGCAGGGCCCAGCCAAAGGACAACCCACCTTGACCTTCACTGGTCCCCCAAAGTCTGTTACCCCAGAAAGTGCCTTTGTTCCTCTGTTTCAGCAATCCCTCCCCTCCCCTCCCCAGAACCTTTCTGATTATCCACAGAGGTCAGTTTTGCCTATTCTAAATGTTCATTTAAATGTATCACCCAGTGTATAGTCTGTTGTATCATTTTTTTGCTTAATCTATGTTTTTAATATTCATCCTTATTTGTTTACAGATTTGCATTATGATTTCCGTGGGCCCTAAACACTTCATGGCCCTTTATTTCATTTAAAAAGTGGATATATGAAAAATTTTACCTTCTGACTTTCTATAAAGCTAAAAATATCAATATTACATAAAAAACATGTTTTTTTACTCTACATGTTCATTTTCTGGGACAAATGGATCAGCCAAACATCCCACAGCACATTTAAACACTCCTCTGTTGGTGGGCATTAGGTTTGTTTCCAGTTTGTGGCTGTCATGAAGAAGCTTCCTATGAGCACTTTTGTATCAAGATAGGTCTTTCTGTGGGCATTGGTTGTTAATCTGCTTAGGTACATACCCAGGGCAGGAGTGACCATCGATTTGGTCACTCCAAGCTGATTTGTTAGGTGAATGTACCATCTCATACTCCTGTCTACTTGACACAATCAGTTAATTTTAGCCAAATTTTAGTCCTGTAATGACTCTCCATGTATGTTTTTGCAACCAAGCCCTGAGTTTTAGTAAAACACATTCTTGTGCAATTAGATTCTCTAGTTCCCGACATTGTTACCAAGCTGGTGTGACTATGTAACAATGATTTACCTAGTAAGATCTAAGCAAAGGTAATACGTGTAAATTTGAATCACATTTGTGTGTGTATGTGTGTTTTTATGGGAGTGTATGTGTCTGTGTGTATTGCTACTGGCAAATTGAACCCAGGGCTTTCACACTGACCTACATCCCCAGCCATTTTTTAATTTTTTATTTTGAGACAGGGTCTCGCTAAGTCACCGAGTCCGAGCTCCAATTTCTATGCTGTGACCTTCCTGCCTCAGCTTCCCAGAGCACCAGGGTTATAGGTGTGTACCGCCACAGCCAGCTTGGCATCACATTTTTGTAAGTCATCTATCTGCTTTCCTGTCCCTTCCTCCTTTCTCCTTTCCCCAGGCTAGACTATAAATATGGGCCTGGTGAATTAGCCCCAGCCATGAGGAAAGAAACAGCCTAGAGGACAGGAGAGCAAGAAGTTGGAAGCTGAGTCTCTGGATGATTTTATAGAACAGAGTTTCTCACCCCTACCTTGGACCCGCCTCACCTCATGGCTTTTCCCTATAAAAGTCCCTAGACAAGACAGAGTTGGGGGTGGGGTGGGGTGGTGTAACCCATTCGGGCCCCCCTTCTGTCCCTCTCTTGGACAGAAGCTTTCTTTCTCTCAATAAATATATTCTGCTCTTAACCTCCGTTGTTCCTAAAATTCATTCTTTGATTTTAGAGAACACAAACTTGTCTGATATCATTCAGGTTGGGAGATTTATTTTCCTGTATCAGTTTGACCCACGTTATGCCCACGTTGTGACTTTGCTGTATAAATTACCCCAGCAAAGGGCTTTGGTGGCCACCCCATATGGGACCCCTCCTAAACACCCAGGAGCTATTTTTCTTCTTGTTTCCAACATAACTCTCCTATCTTCTAGCTTTGATTTGCGACTTCATTCCTCGATATTGTGCAACCACGAACTCTGCTCATTTGACATCCAACAGGTCAGGAGTTATATTTCTCCTATATCAGCATGGAGATTGGACCTGTGTTTAGGTTACATTTAGAGTCCTCCAGACCAACGGTCCACGTGCCTTCACTTTAGAGCTACATTTTTCATTATACTTTAAGACTTCTTCTGTTTCCACTGAATGAAACTCCAACAGAAAATGTCCTGGGTGCAAAAGGCGTTATCTGGGCATGGTGTGTGGATAGTTTTTGGCATGAGTAGAGTCAAGCAATCAGCCAAGGAGCCGAGACTCCAGCCTTCTTTCCCTGGGTCCTGTCTTTCTTCCTGAAAGTCCTGCTCTAGGAGCTCAAAAGGTGAGTGTTATGGTTTATACATTGTGTCAACTTGGGGAGTCTAAAGGTTTGGCTGAGTGACTCAGCAGGAAGCCAAGATGCTTAATTTGTACACATCCTGAGTCTGTGGAAGAGGAGGGCATGGAGATTGTGTGAGAGCTACATGCCCCCTGGGTGGGGGTAGGCTGTTTGCAATGTAGGGGAGAAAAGGAGGCTGCTTGCAGCCATTCCTCCCTTTTGCTGGTTGGTTTTGCTGTGCTCTGCTGCCCTGAACAGTTTGCCCTCTGCCATGTGCCACTCTGCCTCAGAACCAGTCAAGTATGGATTGAGACCTTCACAAACTGTAAGCTAAATAAACCTTTCCTCCCTTCATTTTGGGCGTTGGGTATTTTGTCTCAGTAACGAGAGAAAAGTAACCAAGACAGTGAGGCTACCAGGCTGTGTGCGGTACCGACCTTTGCCTGCTGTGTAGTCAGGATCAGATGTAGGAAAGATAAGGCAGAAAGTGCGTCACCTGAGGAAAACAGGCAAAGGGAGGCATGGGTGTGGGGCATAGGCAGCTGTCTCAGGAGAGCCGAGATCCTCCGTGGAACACAGCCAACTTGCAGCAACCCACTGCATCAATCCTCTTCCATCGCTGTGACAATATATCTGAGCCTGAGTACTTTGTAAGGACAAAGGATGTATTTAGCCCACAGTTTTGCAGGCATGGTGTCTAAACGGCAATCACAGGCTCTGGGGAGGGCCTTGAAATGCACGGCATCAGGGTGAGCACACGGGAGAGGAAGAGACCAGATGGTAATGAGCTGGGATAGAAGAAATAAAACTGGGCAAAAAGGTGACAAGGAAAATCATATTTAAAAATGAAAACTGTAGCTGGTTTAGCTGCTTCTCCTCCTTCTCCTCCTTCTCCCTCTTCTCCTCTTTGTCTTCCTTTTCTTCTTCCTTCTCCTCCTCCTTCTTCCTTCTTTCTTTTCCCAGAATGTAAAAGCAGGCAATTCCCATTCACCTGTGAATAGGATTTTCCCTATGAATAGACTATTATCTCACTGTGGTCCAGCCGTCCTCTCCCACCCTGTAGGTCAGCCTATGACCATAGACTGTTAAATTCCACAGGTTCCCACCACCCAAAACACATAAAGACTCCCAGCTCTCAACCATAGTGTGACTCATTTCTGAGTACACTTCGCTCAGTTTTAGTATATTCTAAAATTTCTACCTAATAAACTCTTCCCGTGCCTCTAGTTGATGTATCCTGAAAGTTCTTTTTCTGAGACACATGTGAGAAAATCTGCAAACTTATTGTACAAAAGAGTGGCTAGGATCCTTGTTTCAGCTTTGGGACCTCTGAGACCCAGCCAAGTGACAATGACACAGGAAGCCAGAGAGCAGGGAGGGGCCAGTCTTCTCTTTTATAACAAGTTCCCAAGTGGTATTCCCCAGGAGCTATACTAACCCCTCCCTTGGATGGATGGCTCCCCTAGTGACCTAAGGACTTCCTGCTAGTTTCTGCCTCTTGAAGGGCCCACACTGGAAACCAAGCTCCTACCCCACGAAGCATTAGGGGAGGATCCACTTCCAAACCATAGTACCTCTGTTGGTACATAGGACTAGCCAGGGGACTGATACCTGGGCTCAATCTGCCTTCTCCCTGTGACCCTCCTGCTGGTGCTTCCCAGTGCTGAGAGCCAGAAAGAAAGGAGAAGGGATGTTAAATGACATCCTGTGTGGCTAAACTCTGTCCGCATTTATTAATGCATTTACACAAGAATATGTATGCTGGATAGATTTTTTGCAAAAGAGAGCTATCAGTGTAGCATGACTAAGATATCTGTTTGGGCACAAAGAAGTTGGATTTAGTAGAGGTAGGTGTCTGGAAAAAGATACAGTAATTTTCCCTTCTCACTGCACAAATTTAACCATGAATTGCGTTCAACAACTGATCTCTGCAGTAATTAGTGTTCAGTTTGAAAGTTATGGGAGTGAGGAGTCTTTTGCTCCTGTGACTTGGTTCCTGCCTCCGTGCTAGTTCTCCCATTTTATAGGGGAAGGGACTAAGTCACAGGTCTGTCAGGAGATCTAAGATCACAGAGTTAAACTTTAGTGCCCACTACAAGAACTTGGGCACCAAGATCAATGTAAAGAAATCATTAGCTAGATTGGCAGATAGAGACATAATTGCTCTATCATTCGGGTTCCCAAGCACTTCTGAGTACATCCTCTCACTGATTAATCACCGAGGGACAAATCACTCTGGTGGTTAAGAGTTTGGCTGGTTTCCAGGGAAGAAAACACTGTCCTGAAATTCAGGGTGGGAAGCCTGGGCCAGGGATCAGAAAGAGGAGACTGGAGAGCCAGGTGGAGACCTAAGAAAATAAGTGATCATAAGCAGTGATCATTTAATTGTAATTTTTTAAGGAAATAAGAAAATAGTTTATTCTGGGCCAAATCTAAGTGATCACAGTCCAGGATGTTTAATTTTTTAAATCTAGTAAACTTGATATTTTTCATTGTAGTTTAATGATTTTCTTCCATCGAAGGTAGTGACATGTTATCATAATTATTACTAAGACATTTATCCGTAGTCATCATGAATACATTGAATAATGTTTCAGGGCTTGGGGTGATTTCAGCAGTAGAGCAATTGTCCAGTATGTGTGAGTTCCTGGGTTCGATCCCCAGGACCACCATGGAAATAGTAAATAAAGTTCATTAGTGTGAGCAAAACACTAGAAGGTACTGGGCACAGGTGCAGATAGAGTGCACCTGGGATGGGACACTTCTCCGAGGTGGAATCAGAATAAATCAAGTGTGGGAGACCTGGGTGAGCTGGACATATTTCATTGCCCCTCCAGATGTACTTCCTAGGTCTCCAGCTTTTTCTGAGACACCACAGCTGTGTCTACAACCTGTACAGCCCCATCTCCCTGTCTTCTGGCTTTGGGTCAGGTTTGCTGAGGGCAGGAGCTGGCAGGTATGTGAGGTGAGGGTCTGTCTTCCACCACCCTTACCCTTCTGTACAGGCTCATTGTGCGGGCCTCTCTCCCAAAAGCCACACCCCTGAGACAGTCGTCCCTCGTGGCCAGAGGGTCTCTCTCCAGGTTCCAGTACCCACCTTCTCACCCCAACCCTCAGCCCTGGCTGTGACAGTTGCCTCTCTTCTGCTGGCTCTTTGACACAGCACCATGTCTGGATGGGTTTTCCCACACCCTTCTAAATTATCTCTTACTCAGCTGCTACCCAGTTTGAACATGCTTTCTGTGTCCTGCCAGAACCCTGACCCACATACCCGATATGGGAAGCAGGAACTTGGAAGAGCAACCAGAGTAGATTTGAACCCTCGCCAGCCCCTTGCCAGCTGAGGGACCTTGGGCAAGACCAATAACCATCGGCCCAAGAGTCTGCTCTGAGAAGCACCAGGCACCACATCCAGGGCACACAGTCCAGCTCCAGAGGGAGTGTTTGGTACCTTGTAGGTGTCAAAGGAAAATACCTTTGTGGTTGGACTTCTACAGGCTCATCCAAGAGGCTGGGAAGGAGAGCAAGACAGCCACCTATCAAATGTTGAGACTTTACAGAGGACACCCAAAGATGCGGCATAACCTGGGATGCAGTGGGCCCCAGACATGCTCTTCACGGAGGCAACACAGGGAAAAAAGAGATAAAACCTGGAGAAACCCTGCCCTCCTACTCCCCCGTGTCCTTGGAAGTCTCATCTTCTTTCCCAGTGTCACCCATCAAACACATTTCCATTCTCCACATGTGTTCATGTGTTTCTTTTTAGAAAGCTAAAGCTTTAAACATAAAAACAATAACAATAAATGAAGGTTTGAAAATAGAAAGCTTCCTGGGCTTGCCCTAGACCTATTGGACCAAAGGCAGCAGGTTTTGAAGCTCCTCTGATTTGTTATCCAATTAAAGGAGATGGTTACTGTGGGAGGAATGTTGTAAGGATCACCATGGTCATCATGGTCATGACCACCATCGTCATATGCACACAGAGAGTAACAGTCTTCCCTGCAGGGAGACCACATAGTGGCCGAAAGCAGACTGGTTTTCAGCTCTGTGACTTTTTTTCTTGCAGTGCTATGGATCCATCCCATGGCCTTGCACATGCTGGGCAAGCGCTGTATCACTGAGCTACACCCTAGCCTTCCTCTTTTTCAGAGGTAAGGTCTCACTAAATGCTCAAGCTGTCCTTGAACTCAAAATGCTTCTGCCTCAGCCTCCTGAGTCACTTGGATGACAGTGAGCACCACCCTGCCCAGCCTTCTCTTAATAAATGCTTAGAGAACACTTACAACACACCAAATGCTGTCAGTAGTTCATGTCGATTAAGTCACTGGAGACTTGAGACACCCCTGAGACAAAGATGGTGACTACTGCAGACTCAGATCTGCTGGAAGACACCAGTTAGGAAGCAGAGTAGCCAGGATCCGAACTTCAGTCTCAGTGGTCTCAAAGCTATAGTGTCTCCTGAGCATGTTACTCCTGGAAAGCCTCAGTTACTTGCGATATAGAAACTAGGACATTGTGTACTCCACAGGAGACTTAGGAAAATGGCTGAGACTTGGCATGTGAGGCATACGGTTTTGTGTTAAGTGCATGCTGAGCACTAACTGAAAGAGGATCCATTATTAGTGATTTCAGTATCATTTGTTAACTCAGCTTCCTGGAAGTATATAAGTTCCAACTGAGGTCTAACTAAGACGCTGAGAGCCTGCTTGTAGCAGTGCTGGGAGAGGCTACCTGGAAGCTACTCACCCGCCTCTGAGGAGCCTCTTGGGAGACAATGCATCTATCTGCCCAAAAGAAAGACCCAGGCCTGGTGAGCGTCATCCAGTGAGAAAGATTTGGTCATCAGAGGGAAAAGCAATTCAAAGACAATGCAGGGCATTCTGGTTCGTGCCCCATCATCCCGGCACTCTGGGAGGCTGAGGCAGGAAAATGGTAAACCGAGCAATTGAAGGACTTAGTGAGCCGCTGACTCAAAAACAAAGCAAAACAAAAAGTAGGCAAGGTGCACGTCGCTTACATTTACTCCCGACCCTCCATGAGTTTCCTGTGTTCTGCATAGGAGGCCCATTGTGCCCACAGGGACTATTTCACTAAGGCAAAACTAAAAGGCCTCTTTCACTAAGGAGTGGGCACAAAGCTGAGCAAACTGCTGGCCGTCAGGAGCTCTGTGAGGAAAGCTCCTTTTACAGAAGGAAAAGGGCAGGCAGAGGGGGACAGGCAGGCGAAGAGGGACAGGCAGAGGCAGGCTTGCCAAATAACGCGCACGCACACAGTTCCAGAAAGCGCCTCAAGAAGTGCATTTTCCGAGTTGTTTGTCAGTAGCTGGAGCAGAGGGAAATTGACACCAGGGAAACGCAGACTTCAGAATGTTTTACAATTCCCAGCAGGGGTTGATGTCCACGAAAGAAAACAACCTCAGCCTGGAAGGGTGTGCTGTCTCTGTGTGCTCGCCTGCACCGCAGAAAATAAATCCTGATATAGGTTCACGTCCTCCAGCTCCGGATAGCATCTGTGATCTTGATCAGTTGCAGCTACCAAACACAAGAGGGCGCCAGAGAAGACGGAAATGTATTTTCCCGGGAACCACTGGATGTTGGAAAGCCCCTTCTGATCTTTATGAGGACACTTTTGCTTCTCTTATTAAAGAATGGAATGACTGTGTGTACATTTATTGGCTTATATTTTCCGTGATGGGCAGGGTAGTTTACAAGTGAGATAACTAAAATAAGTAAGCAATGTCAGTGCAGGAAATAAATGAGACTGCTAGTATTGAATTGATTCACTTATCAAGCATTCAGTGGTTGCTTTCAGGGTGCCTGGTAATGTGCTAGATGCGGCGGGTAGAAAAACCGTGGAAGCCACAATTCTCCATTGAACCCAAGTAGTAACATCAGAAATTGAAATTTTCATACAGCTTTCAGAAGTTGAAATTTTCATACAGCTTCTTTTCTGTTTGAAATTCTCTTTATACTTTTCATCTGCTTGCCCATCAAACTCTTGAAAGAAGTAGGTATGACATTTAAGGACAAAGGCTGTGGCGTAAGTCAGCTGGGTGTGATTCTCAGTCCTACCACTTTCTCCTGGTGCCCTAGTCTCCTTATCTGTAAAATAGGATGACATAGCTTCTGTCTCACTGGGTGTTGGGAATCTTAACTGAGGCAATCCAAGCAGAGAGCTTGTAATCAAGTTCTGTTTAAGAGTTCTGTCTCTCTTAGTTCTTATTCAATATGACCCACACTCAGAAATGCAGCTATGCTCATAGGTTCAAATAACCCCAGAGCTAGAGAGAGAGTCATACTGGGTAGCCATACACACATGGAGAAGTGTCCTCACCTCCCAAGGGCTGTCAAGGGAGCAAAGGGCTGCACCTTCCCAAGCTGTGGAGAGAATTGAGGTGATGTGCCTACAGCTCTTGGGAACATACAGTCAGAACTCAGCTCTTCCAGGCTATGGTGCGGTCAAAAACAACAGACTCCAGCAAACTATAAACTCTCCACTTTGTGGAAAAGATGGCCAGGTTGTTTCCAACTTTACAAGCACCTTTCTTACCAAATCAAACCAGTGATTCAAAGACGATGAGAACTTCAAAGGCGATGATAACAGTTCTTACTTGGAGGAAGCTACATGCCTCACTCCTTATACTTAAGAGTGACCCCCACAGATGAGGAGCTTGGAAAGTCACCCAGGGCCTGGCTTGTCCCTTCCAGGGTGGAGAGAAGGAGTCTGGAGGCTCGGAGGCAGACAGCATGGAGGAAGAGACACACCACTTCCCCTGACGCTGAAAGTGCCTCTCGGCTGTGATATAACACGAGCTAAGTCAGTGAAATGAATCAGACACAAAAGGTTAACTACAGTGGCAAGGTTTCTCTTATAGTAGAAACCCCAAGTATACATAATGTAGATAGGAAATTAGAAGACAGCAGGAAACAGACCTTTTGCAGAGAGGAAGGGCACCACCTTGAGATGGAAGGAGAGGAGGGGAAGTGGAAATAAAAGGGATTAAGACGTGACATACAAATGTACCCACTCCTCACAAGGAACGTATTCATTACGTATGGCAAATATGTACTAATTTACAAAAAGAAGAGCTAAGAAATACAGTTGTTTTCCTGGTTGAAAAGAAAGTTTTCTTAAACATTCCTTGTAAGAAGCTTATGAGTACCCACCCAAAATCTTCTATTAAATCATGTATATTATCTTAAAAGTTCATACAGATTTTGTACTCCTATCACCCCTGAGTGTGTATTTTTACAAAATTAGTGTCAGCAGTTACAGTGGACAGGTATTGTGTTTTATTACCCAGCTTCTCTTCATACTCTGCCTGAGACCCAGCCCTTCCCACACCAGGGACTGTACTTCAGCACCCTGGTGTGGGACATGACTCACTCACAGTCACTCTAAATGTGTTTTTTTTCCCCACCACAGTAATTGCTTCATGGTTAGGACCATGGTTCAATCAGGGCTCATGACACATAGTTGTTGAATTTGGCCTGTGACTATTGAAGAAAGAAGTATACTGTCTTTCCCACTGGACCTGGATCCATGGGGATATTTGTCTATGTAGAGTAGGAAAATTTCTGTTTCTTCTACCCTTCTAAATTCTCAGTTTGACCCAATGTAAAATAGACCTTTATAAGAGAAAAACTTAGAAATTTATAGCACAGAATTATGTAAGATGCAAGTCTTATTCAGGAAACAAAGACCAAAACAAGTGACAAAACTTGAGCATGTTACACTTGGGTTGATGAAGCGTATGAGCCACGTGTAATAAATGGGGCAGCTCAGCAAGGCCTCACTCCTCCTCCTGGGCATCCCTCCATCCCCAGAGACAGTGGTGCTCCCTTCCTTGAGTTATGGGGAAGGAGAGAGAGAGAGAGAGAGAGAGAGAGAGAGAGAGAGAGAGAGAGAGAAGAGGGAGAGAGAGAATTGGGTTCTAAGGCATTGTTTGATAGAACTATGCAGGTCAGTAAATTTTTTTGTTTCAGTTACTTCCAACAGAAAGAATCCTAACTGATACAGCAATGATATTTAATAATTTATTACCTTGTGTCAGTGATGGTGCCAGGTGCTTGTCATATTTTAGTTTGTCTTTTAACCCTCATAACAGCTCTATGAGGTAGAGATGAGGTTATTACTAACATTTTGGGGAAATGTGGTCTAAAACATTGTGTAGTGTGTTGAAGATTACACAACTTGTAAATAGAGCACCATATGCGCACACACACACACACACACACACACACACACACACACAATGTGTGTGTGTGTGCACCTTGAGCGGTAGATGTATCAACTCTACTCTTAAATGAGCCTGTTTCTTTCAAGCTCTACAGCAGGATTCCTATGCATCAAACTGGAGACTGACTGTCTTCGAACATGGGGGTTTCTGACTCTGCTGGTTACCAGATCTCCAGCCTTGAGCAAATCTCTGCATGTCATTGTCTCCACTGTCTCAGGTATAAAATAGAAAGAATAATTTGGAAGCGTTTATCTCACAGCTTTTCGAGATCAAACTGCATAGTAATAGAAAGCTGGAAAAACCAAGCATGACTCTAAGAATACCCCGGGTTCATTCCATGTATGAGTAGAAGACGTTAAAAATCTCATTTTGATGACTGAATTACTTATACTGGTTGGCTGTGTGGGTAACAAAAGATTTGGTGGGGAGTGCATTAGGAGTAGTTTAGCCTAATATGATTTGGAAGAAGCAATTTGGTTGAAATTAAGTCACCAGTTTGGTGGAAATAGGTTTGGCAAACAAGTTTCTCAGGTGGTTTTACAAAAAGCGGTTAGTTTGATTTACTATGGCAGTCGTCTTTTTACCTAGCTGGGCATTTTTGTCATTTTGAAGAATTCCTGCGGTTTTTTTTTTTTTCTTTTTCCGGTTTATGTCACTTAATGGACACCTTGGAGCTGGATTTCTCATCTCTTTGGCTATTTGTCAATCTGGACCCTTTTGAGGAGATCTGATGAACATCGGTTAATAATTTACAACTAGAAATTCATAACTGAGTGATTATAAAAGTTGGTTACGGGGACATAGTCAGCTCCTCGCCTTGGTAAATAATTGAAGTTTCGCTTTCAAACATTTGAGCTCTTGGAAACTGGCAGCTTTGGGGTCTTTTTATTTTTTATCACTTTTACGCAGTTTATTGTTGAGAGTGCAGTGAAGGGGAGAGAATCTTGAGTGCAGGGAGGAAGCATTCAGGACTCTGTCGTGGACAAAGACGCCATTATCTGCTAAGAGCCTCCGAAAGCCTCCATTTAAATTTAAAACTAGCGGGCAAGCTCTCAACTGTCAAAGAGGAAGAGGAAGCGTGGGTGGCCGGCAGGCAGAGACAATTACAACCAAGCGTCATGCTGCAAACTCGTCACAAGGGGGCAGTGCAGCGCCAATTATTTCCGGGCCGGCTGCTTGCATCTTAGACGAGGTGCATCTGAACATAACGCTAGTGTTCAAAGCTTTGGGATACGTGTTAAGAGCGTCCAATCTGCGAGCCTGTCAACAAGATAAAGCACATATGGTTTTTATTGCTCTCTATGAAAACTGCAATACAAAGGTAGCAAAGTCATGTATTTTTTTTTTTTTTTGAAATTATGCCAGTTCCTGGGCCCAGGCTTTGGGACACAAGAGGCTTTTATTTCTTTTTTTTTTTATTTTTATTTTTATTTTAGAAACATAAAAGTACAAAAACGTATTGACAAACAGACACCCATTATCATAGAAAATAGTACAATCACAACTAATCTATAGACAAGGTGATATGGTCTCAACAGTAGTTGTTGCTTTATCCATTGATATCTTCGAATTGTAGATGTATGGACCCATATACAGACATGCAAATTTAGTCAGACA
>PVLD010004966.1:0-118358 GCA_004027595.1 Dinomys branickii
GGCGGGGGGGGGGGTGAAAAGAGGTGGGAACAGGGAAAGGAACAAGAGGACCCAGATGTTGCGTCGGATATGCAGATACAGCTTCCCTACAGTGAGTGTGGTCGCCATGCAAACCTAAAGTGTACCAAGAAATTTAAATATTGAAAGGGGTGGGTGGAAGGGGAAGGGGAGTTTGACCAGGGCTTGATGTTTACGTGCAGACATATCACACTGCAACTCTTGGCTATTTAAAATCAAAGTGTCAATAAAAATTTAAAAGGAACAAATAAAAACTCAAAAAAAAAAAGCTCACCAACACCACCCAAAAAATGAAAGACGCAAGCGCGGCGGAAAGAGCAGCCAGCCACACAGCAGAAAAGCATGCAGCAAGGCTAACAGGGAAGGGCTTCAGATCTGCGCTGTACCGAGGGTGTTTTCAAGTTGATAAGAAGGGAAAAATAAACCCAGCAGATAACACGCCAGGCTGTCGTGGAGCAGCTCCCCAGGGAAAATCGGGCTGCCGTGCGCCACGTGCTCTGTTTTATGTTTAACCAAAGAAACGTCAGGAAAAGCAGCCTGGGGGGTGTCCTGGCTCCCCGGGAGGAACACTGTCAGCAAGGGAAGCACGGAGTCTCCGCACAAACCCACAGCCCGCTCCTCGGCGCCCCGGAGGGCCGACTGCGGGCTGGACGGGCGCACCCTCCTCCGCACTGCTGCGTTCACCGCACCGCGGTTCCCGCAGCCAGAGCCGGAAACGGCCCAGGGTCCGCTGGTGGGTGAATGGCTGGGCAAAACGCCATAAATTCACGCAGTGAGGTATTACTCATCCACAGAAGTAAACGGAGTCCCGACGCGCGCTACAGGGCGAAGGAATCCCGAGGCTTCGCGACAGGCCAGGCCCCAAGGACAGGGGCACAAGGGGCGCCGGCCGCTCCCGGAGGGCAGGCCCGCAGGGCCAGGAGGCAGACGGCAGGGCCGGGCCGCGAGGGGGGAGCCCCGCCTCAGGAGACAGAGGTGCAGTCTGGGCAGGCGGAAAACTCCGCAGGAGCACGCAGTCAGTGCCTCTGGACTGCACGCTTGAAAACGCTCGGGGTGGTAAGTTTTATGGCATAGTTATTTAGAAAAAAGAAACGAAAGTCAAACACGGCTGCACACCTGTAATCCCTGCACTCTGGAAGGTGATGTAGAAGGCTTGGAAGTTCCAGTCCTACTTGGACATTTAGCAAGTTAGCCAAACCCTATCTCAAAATAAAAAGAAATAAAAGTTTTAAAGTGCTGGCGATGTAGCTCAGTGCAAAGGCCCTGGGTTCAATACCCAGTACTATGGAAAGAAAGGACGAGGGAGAGAAGGAAGAAGGAAAGAGGGAGGGAGGAAGGAGGGCGGGAAGGAGAGGAGGGGAAGTAACTTAAATGCATATCGCTAAGTAATAGAAGCCCACCAGGAAAGGCTGAGACTCTGACCCTGTGTCACTCTGGGGAAGGCAAAGCTATGAGCCCAGGAAGGACCGCAGTTGCCGGAGTCCGGAGTGGCGGGGTGGAGGCGCGGAACGAGGAGGAGCTGCGGGGAGGAAAAGACCGCGCGAGGCCCATTCTCGAGGCGGACACGGTCGACGCGCCTCTGTCAAAACCCACAGACTGCGCGACACCACGCAGGAACCGGAAGCGGACTCTGGACCTTTGCTGGTAATCACGAATCAATATTGGTCCATCGGCGGTAACCAGTGCCCGGCAGGAGCGCAAGGTCTTCACGGTGCCGTAAAGGGAGGCGGGCGTGAGGGGGCAGGGCAGAGGGGTACTTTCTGATCAATTTTTCTGTAAACCTAAAAGTGCTCTAAAAATACGGCCCATTAATTAAAAAGTAACGAAGGACGTAAACCAGGCATCTTAGGGACCCGGCCTCACCTAGACGCAGAGGAGCAGCAGGTGGGCTGGGAACCCGATTAGGGAGCCCCTCCCGCAGGTCTCTGCGCTGCCTCTGAGTCGCTGCCCATCTGCCAGCTGGGACCTTGAACGTCGCCCCCCCTCCTGGCCGGGGCTAAACAGCTGTGACCTGGGGAACTCCAAGACTCCCACCCGCTCCTGCCGCCCCCTGCTCTGTAACTGAAGGTTTGCTACCCTCTCGGATTCTGACCCTTGAGGTCGACCTTCCCACAGATCATGTAACAAACATTTGCGGAGGGCTTACTAGAAGTCAAGTTGAGTGCGTCCCTGTGCCTTGTGCACCAAATGATCACAGAGTTGGTGACTTAAAAGAATACACAAGCCGGCAGTGGTGCCACACACCGGTGATCCCAGCCCTCAGGAGGCTGAAGCAGGAGGATCGCTGAGAGTTCAAGGCCAGCCTGGGCTACAAAGTGAGACCCTGTCTCCAACCAGTCAATCAGTCCAGCAGTCCAGCAGTAAGGGTCTGGGCTGATTCCTGCTGAATAGTCCAGGTGGTTCCTCTGTCTTGCCTTCCTGGCTTTACAGGCATTTGAATCCTTTGGCCTCGTGGGTCAACCCTTATTTATTTATTTATTTATTCATTCATTTGTTTATATTTTTTGAGGCATGGTCTCACTATGGAGTCCAGGCTGGTCCCAAATCCAGGGCCGTCCTCCTGCCTCAGCCTCCCGAGTGCTGGGATGACAGGCGAGCACCCCAACACTCAGCTTGAGGCAGTCTCTATCACACCAGCACTCTCGTTCCCTCTCCATGTGTGAGGACTTTGCAGTGCCTGGAGCCACCCCCCACATCACCTTGCTATGGGTCAGCACAGGAGTGGCTCCCCCCACACTCTCCCGCAGCTCCCACTCTATGCCTAGGCCACAGGCACCAGGATGTGGCCTGTCTCTGGGAGGCCGGGACACTGCTGGTGCCCTGAGAATGCCTGTGGCTTTAAATAAAACAAACAAGACCCCAAGCCTGTTTGTGGAGCTGACATCTCAGGGGTGGAAAGCAGGCACTAAACATGTGTAAGGAAGCAATAAAGAGAACTTGCAGATAGCAACGGCTCCTAAACCAAACAGAACATGGGATCGGATAAAAGGCAATGAAAAGGCAGCTCAGGCGAGCCCCGAGCCTGCGGGCACCCGAAACTCCGCAGGTGCGGCTCGGCTGGGCCAGGGGCAAACTGACGCCTGTCCTCCTGTCCCCTCCTGCACTGGCACTGCCACCACCAGCTGGAAAAGGGAACGCCCAGACTTGAGTGGGATGTCATCGTTTTTTATTATTTCCTCTCCTTTCTGTTTTTGTTTGAGGGAAGGAGAGAGAGAGAGGGAGGGGGAAAGAGAAAGACAGGGAGAGGGGAAGGAAGGAAGGAAGGAAGGAAGGAAGGAAGGAAGGAAGGAAGGAAGGAAGGAAGGAAGGAAGGAAGGAAGGAAGGAAGGAAAAAGAAAGAGAGAGAAAGAAGGAAGAAAGGCTGTTCTTGATCGCTGATCAGAACCAATTCCAGAGCACCAGTCATTGAACCTGGCACCTGGTTGGGTCTTGGGCACCCGAAACCAAGAGACACTGGAATCCCCTCACTTTCAAAACTTTGTTTTGCAACTTTCTTGCTCTCTGACCTCAGACAAGTTACTTATCCTTCCTGTGCCTCAGCTTCCTAACTTGTACCTCTCCACACCAAGGACAGTTTCTCCTCATCCTAGACCTCCCTGCCTTGAGCAAGCCCCTTACCTCTTCTGGCCTTAGATGTCCATATCTGTGAGGGTAGCGAACCATAGAGCACAGGCTCAGCCTCCTTCTGCCCTGCGCCTAGGCAGACATGCTTAGTCGATCTCCGCATGCAGGCATGGGCTGATTCCTGCAGCCCTCCTCCTCATGCACAGAAGGAAGTCCATTGCCCATGTGTCTTCCAAGAGCCTTTCAACCCGGTAGTTCAGAGGCACAGAGAAGGAAAGAGACTTTCCCAGGGTTGCACAGCAGTTCAGAGTCAGAAGTAGAGCTCGACTCCAGATCTATTTTCTGGGCTCTCACAGTTCAGGGAGCTGGAAGGTGACCATCTTAGTTGTCGTGGTGAGAATTAGTGGCACAGGACTGGACCAAGGTCCAGACACTGGGCTCAGTATTACATGACCACCACTGCTTGTCAGGGGAACTTCACTGCACTATTTTACAGAGAAACAAACTGAGCCTCGGAGAGGTTCAGTTACTGAACTCACTCAGGGTCCCCCAGAGCGATTTAATTCAACAAGTATTCACTGGCTGCCTAACAGAAAGAGTTGAAGTCCAAGCTCAGAGCCCGTCTGGGCCCCAGCTTCCCTGGACACAAGTCTTTTATTGCACAAACGAACCGGTTTCGAAAGCTCCGGAGAACAAGGCCAGCGGTGCGCTCCTGTAACCGCCTCTCTGCCGGCACCACTTCTGTCTAGTCGGAGAACACTCATCACCCCAGAAAGGACACCCCATAACCCGTTCAGAAATGGCTCCCCAGCCTACGCTCCCCCTTGGACGCCAGCAATGCACTTCCCGTCTCTGCAGATTTGCCTGTTCTGGGTATCCTGGGTATTCTTATAAATGAGGCCCTCCAACATGCGCGCTTTCGTGTCTGCCTTCTTTCACGAAGCCTAACGCCTTTCAGGTTCACCCATGGTACAGGACGGGCCCAAACTGCACTGCCTTCATGCTGAGCGATCCCCCACGTCTGCTGTACGCATTCGCCTGTTGAGAGCACGTCCCTTCTCCCCCCCCGTGGGTGGTGCCACTGGGAACACTGCTGTGGGGGCTCTCTCTGAGACTCCACCTTCAGTTCTTCCATGTATATATCCAGAAATGATACAGTGGCTCTGTGTTCAATATTTTGTTGTTGTTGCTGCTGTTGTTGTTTGGAGACAGGGTTCTACTATGCAGTTCAGGCTGGCCTAGAACTCACTATGGAGCCAGGCTGGCCTGAAACTTTCAGTGATCCTACTGCCTCAGCCTCCCGAGAGCTGGGTGACAGGCATGCGCCCCCACACCCAACTTGTCAGCATTTTTAAAAAGTCATGCTACTGTCTCCATGGCACCTGCACCCTTTGCCTTTCCCAGCAAGCATGTACAAGGGTTACAACCTCTCCACACCCATAGAAATGATGCCTCTTCTATTCTCTAGTAAATATCTTGGACCCCTCTTCTCAACTTCTGCTTGCAAAGCACCCTACCAGGTGAGTCAAACTTCACAGCTTATGTCCCTAACCACAGTGCTTCCTGGCCTCCTTCCTGTGGGCTTGACCTTCTGAACACCGGGAGGCACCAAAAACCCAACAAGAAGGTGTCTTGGTTACTTTTCTCTTGTTGCTGAGACAAAACACCTGACATCCGGAATTCAAGTAGGAGAACTTCATTTAGCTCACAGTCTGTGGGGGTTTCAGTCCATAACCGGCTGGCTCCAAGGCAGGGTGGCAGGGCACAGGGCCATCACAGAGAAGAAGCAGTTCATGGCAGGCAGAAGGTAGCAAAGAAAGTAAGCAAGGAACAGCACGGGCCTCTTTCTGTCCCTTACACTGTGCCCAGGCTACCAGGATCAGGATGGTGCCAAGCCAACCGGTGAACTGATTTCATGATCACCCACCCTCAGTCCTGGCATTGCACCGTGAGTCCAAAATCACACACTCTAGACCCAGCCACCTCTCAGAAGCCCCGTCTATGAGCACACCAGGCTTTGCGGACCCTGAGACACAGCCAGAGCACCCAGGCACCACCATGCTATTTCTTCTGCCTGCCCTGAAACTTCGTTGCAATGGAATCACACCCAGTGCACATGGACCACTGTAACACGATGTCCTCGGGCCTTTCAGGGAGATCCCTAGGAGGGGCAGGCCTGGGCCGGGTGGCATCTGTAGTTCTTGTTCTCTGAGGGATCTTGCTACTGATCTCCATAGTGGCTATAGTTGGTCATACTCCCACCAGCAGAACAGAAGAGTTCCCTTTCTCCACAGCCTGGCGGCATTTGTTACTGTTTGATATTTTTGATGGTAGCCACTTTTTCTGGGGTGAGACAGAATCTCAGTTCTGTTTTAATTTGCACTTCTCTAAGGAGCAGCCATGTTGAGCATTTCTTCATGCATGTATTTATTGGCCATTTGTACTTCTCTTTCTGTGGAATGTTTATTCCTCTCACTTGCCTGTTTTCTGATGAGACTTTTATTTTGACGGGTCTGATTTTTTTTAATTCTTTACATTGGCTAGATAGGAGTCCTCTGTGGCCTATCAGTAGATGAACAAAGAAAAGGTGGTATTTGTGCACATGGAGTACTACTCTGCCATGAAGAAAGATAAACTTGAGCCACTTGTACGAAATTGGATGCACCTGGAGACCATACTGTGACGTGAAATAAATTAGGCACGAAAGCTTAACTATCACATGGTTTCTCCTGTGTGAGAAACCCAAGTCATAACTAAAGAGCAAAATAAGACACACATAATAGGAAACTTCGGACCTTGCTCAAAGGGAAGGGATCGAGAGATCGGGGAGGGAAAGCAGTGAAGAAAGGAAGGCAGCTGCGCTGTGCCGGCTTCAGCTCCTCGCCAGTCACTGGACATCAGCATGTACCGCGATGGGCACCAGAGAAAAGACAGAGGACACAGGGTGGAGCAGTGCAGAACGGTGAGAGGGAGAGCCCAGGCTGAGCGCTCAGCGCCCGTCACTAAGATGGCTCCCGCGCTGGTGTCGCCGTCTGGAGCCCGTGAAGCCGCTGTCGCCCCGGAGCCCTGGGGGAGCCCTGGGCCGACCCCGTGCCCCGCTGGCCGTGCCTGTGTGCAGCTCGAACTGCTGTCGGTAGGACAAACGAGCTCGGGTGACACCAAGTCTGGTGAAGTCTTCCACACCCCGAGGACGTTTCTGCCCTGTCCGCCTCCTGACGATGCAGGGAGAGAGTCTGCCGCTGTCCCTCTGCCTATCTGTTCCTCTGCGTCACGGTTAAAAAAAAAAAAAAACAGAGAAACACAACGTCGCGAGGTGTTGTGCAACCGTCCCGGCACTCACCGGCAGAACGGCCTCAGCTGCCCGCCGCCCTGTGCGGCCACAGAGCGCTCGGTCCGGCCTCCCCAGCCCCAACTCTGCCCTGCTTCCTGCCTCTGTGCTGCCAGCTCCGGGACCCCAGGAGCGGCCCCCCCCTTCACACCCTTCCTACCACCGCTCCTCAGCGCCCTGTTTCAGCGAGCGTCAGAATCTCCTTCCTCCTGGCTACATAGTATTCCTCGCCCGGGACAACCCGGTGGCTGTCCTCTGTGCTGCTGAGGGACCCTTGGTTGCTGCTACCTCACAGCTGCTGCGACTCCGCTACCATGGAAACCTACGTGCCTGTAGCTCTTTGATGCCTTGGCCACAGTTTCTTGCCGATACATACTGAGAAGTGAGGTCTCCTCACCTGGGGGAAGGGTGTGTTTTGCAGGAACCCCCACCCTGGCTTCCCCCGCAGCTGCACCTTTCAGTCCCTCCCAGGATCCCAGTTTTTCTTCATCTTCCCACAACATGTGCGACTGTGGTTTTCTGTCAGTCCGCGTCCCTCGGGCGGAGTCGGTGCACGTGGGAACACACCCCAGTTCCTCCTTTCATGCTCTCCCCCCATCTCTTGATGCCCTTCAAGAAAGGTCTATCTTCCCACTTCCTGGTATCTGTCCTTTATTTTGGTCTTTATTTATCATGTGGGTTTCCCGTAGCCAAGAAACCAGTGGTAGGTAAGCTTGTGCCTCTGGTTTGTTTCACCTACGGCCTCCCGTGCCTCTGTGTTCCCACGAATGACCCGTTTACCCTTCTCTGCGGCAGGTGGCGCTCTGTGCTGCGCACATACCACCCTTTCTTTATCTATGTGTTTTACACACAAGCACGCACACAGGTACACAATGTACACCCTGATACACAATGATTCAACTTAGGACTTTTCGCCTTTTTTTTTTTTTTTGCGGTACTGGGGATCGAACTCAGGACCCTGCGCTTGCCAGGCAAGTGCTTATTCCACTGAGCTATATCCCCAGCCCTAGGACTTTTCGCCTTGATGGACGTTACATTCCAGTGACTCTGCAGCACAACTCACAAACACCACCTCTTGGCAGCAACCTCTGTGTCCACCGAGAGATGAATGGATAAAGAAAACATCATACATATCGAGCACTACTCTGCCACAAAGAAGGTAAATTTTGAGTCATTTGTAGGAAACATGGATACACAATAAAGCAGACACGCACACTGAAGGGAACTTACAAAGAACCCAAAGTATAAAAAATGTAAAGAGCGAAATAACAGATAGCTGACAAGACACAGGGAAGCAGACCCTCTGCAGAGGGGAGAGATGGAGGGAGAGAGAAGGGGGAGGAGGAGAGCGGGAGTCGGAGGGACTGAAGCGGGTTACGTGTGTGTACGCGCCTGCTCCCCAGGGACAATGTCCGGACTGTGTATCACAAACAGGCAGTAACAAAAAGGGACTCCAGCTTTACGGTGCTGCAAATGCCGACCTATGCAACCGTTCTGATGTTATTTTCAGCTCAATATTCACTCCGTAACACAAGCTATCCAACAGCCTCCTATAAAGTGGACTTTGTACCTGGTGATTTTGCCCAACTGCTGGCCACTGGCAGGGTCTGAAAACTCTAAGGTAGGCTGGGCTAAGCCAGGTGGGCAGGAGGTTCAGTGTATTAAACGCAGCTTGGGCTTGTGACGTTTGGCTTGGAGCGAGGAGTTTACAGGAGTGAACCTCCGCTGAAGGCTAAGAAGCAAATATGTACTTAGCAACACAACATCCCAGGGAGCACGGGTTCCTCACCCTCATGACATGAGGCTGACCTGGACCCAGACCCGCAGGCCCCTGTATAAACAACCTGCATCCACCAAGTGGGTAGATAAAGATGTATATGGGTTGGGCATAGTGTCATCACAGCTGCTCGGGAGGCTGAGGCAGGAGGATCACAAGTTCAAGGCCAGCCTGGGCAACTTAGTGAGACCTATCTCAAAATAAAAGGAGACAAAGGGCTGGGGGTGTGGCTCAGTGGTAGAGCACTTGCTTAGGGTACATGAGGCCCTGGGTTCCATCCCTAGCACCAAAAAGAAAAGGAGAAAGGGAGGGGGAAAGAGAGAGAAGGGAGAAGGGAGGGAAGGATGAAGGAAAGGAGGAAAAGGAACAGGGAAGGAGAAGGAGACAAAAAGGAAGGCAGAAAGGAAGGCAGGAAGGAAGGAAGGAAGGAAGGAAGGAAGGAAAAGAAAAACAATAGAAGAAAGAAAAAATGCGAGCTATATACCCAGTGGAATACTATACAGCCTTAAAAGGGAGGAAGTCCTGCTATTTGCAGCACCATGGGTGAACCTAAAGGACATTATGCTAAGTGAAATAATCCAGGCATAGAAAGACAAGCACTGCTTGCACTCGCTTAAGTGTAGAACCTAGAAGAGGCAAACTCAGAATCAGGGAACAGGACAGTAGTTGCCAGACCTAGATAGCCCTGGCTACGTGGCAAAATCTGAGCAGGGATCAGAAGCAGAGAGGAAAGGAGGGACTCGGGAAAGGGCCTTGCAGGACAGGGGCAGCAGGAGGTTGGTGCAGCCGCAGTGGAAAGGGACAGAAGAGACAGCAAGTTGAGAAAGGTCAGAGGCTGCCCTGGCTGTGGGACTCCAAGGCTTGTGAAAACTCAGTCCTGACCTTTAACCCCAGGGCCGGGATCCAGTGAGCCGACCACGGCCGAGTATTTAGCATAAAGCCGGGCAGCAGGGGCTCCGGTGCACCGTCAGGGGTGTAGCTCCAACCCACTTCGGAGGGGATTTCTGCACATTGCAGTGGAAAATGCAGTCACCAGCAGCCCCAGAAGTAGACAAAGGAGTGTTTACTCATGTGTTTACTTATTAGGGGAAGGGAGCTCGGGACAGACAGATGCAGATCTGTGTGACAGACACGGAGGCGGAAATAGACACAGCTACGGTCATAGATCTGTGATGGCGAAACTTTCAGAGATGGAGTGCCCAGACTCTAACCCAAAACCAACTTACGCCAGCACTGTGATCAAACCTGAACACTGAGGTTTTAGTTTAGAAACAAACAACTGTTATCCAATGCTCCGCTGCTGGTGTGACTCTGCCCGCCTGCGGGCAGAGATGACTCTGCGTGCCTGCTGCGGCACACGTGCCACAGGTTCGCCATGGTAGGTGACCCAGCTACGGATGCAGCTATAGGTGATGTAGATGCGTACATAGACAGGACTACAGCTACGGAGGAGCTACAGACAGACACAGTTGTCGATGTAGACACAGGTGCCAGGGCCTCGAGGGTGCCCAGCTCAAACTCCACCACCAAGCCGTCATCAAATCATCCTCCCCAAAATCCAACAAAGGCCCTGAAATCCAGTCCCGGCTTTGCAGTTCTTGGATCCATCTGAAGCCTGATGTGCCTTCCCCAGCCAGGACCACCTGCGGGTCAGCTCTGAAATCACATCCTCCAGCCAGCAAGGCCAGAACAAGCAGGCTGGGAAGGCTGCTGCTCCATCCGTGTCCAGCCTGGCTGCCCTCGGGGGACACTCCTGATTTCCCTGGGGCGTCCAGATGTGAGCACCTCCGCAACATGGGGGCATCAGAAGGAAAAGGACCCCCAGGGCAGAGTGCATTCCCAGGGAGCGGTTTCCCAGCCCTGCACTGCCCACATCTGGCTCCAGAATGTTCTTTCCATGTTCTTGTTTCTGTCTTGGTTCGTTTTATTTTGAATGGGACCATAAAAACGGGTAGGCAGATAATTATTGTGCATGTTTTTGGGGCTTGAGCTGATGCTCCAACCTCGCTTGTGTGTTGTGGAACAACTCTGAGGAATTAGCAGGCTGAGTTCCCCGAGGATTTCCTACTTCTTTGTGGAGAGAACATTTTGGGGCTGAGGCTGCAACTCTGTTGTGCAAGACCCTGGGTTCGATCCCCAGCAACACAAAAATAAATTAAAATCCTCTTTGTCCAGGTGCAAATATGCAAAATAGCACAAACATGGTCTCCTGAGCTTCCTTGCTCTGATTGTAAATTTCTCTTTTCTGAGGCAGGGTCTCGCTGTGTAGTCCAAGCTGGCCTCAAACTTGAGGCCACCCTCCTGCCTCAAGCTGGGATTAGAGGCATGTGCCACCACGCCTGGCTTAATTGTAAATTTCTACCTGTTCACCCATGTCACCCCTTTTTCCCCATCCACTCCCCAACTGTACCTATCTTTGTTGTTTGGTTGGTTGGTTTGGGACTTTTGGTTGTTGCAATGGGCTTTGTTTTGATTTGTTATGTTTAGGGAGAGATTGGGTCTTGTTTTTGTTTGTTTGTTTGTTTTTTCCAGCACTGGGCATGGAGCCCAGGGCCTTTGCACTGCATTACACCCCCAGCCCTCTTTATTTTTATTTTGAGACAAGTTGCTCTCACTAAGTTGCTAAATTGTCCAGGCTGGTCTCCAACTCAATCCCCCTGCCTCAGCCTCCCAGAGCACAGGGATGACAGGCACGCACCACCATGCCCAGCTGGAATTTTCTGTTTCCTAAAGCTGAATAGTGTTCCCCTGCGTGTGGATAGCATATTTCTAACACCTGTTCCTCCACTGGTGGACACGTTGTTGGTTCCATTCCTTGGCTCTTCCAACGAGTTCTGCGTGGTTGTGGGGAGATTCTATAAACAGGGCGCGGCCCTGTGCACGGCGGAGCAGAGAGCTGCTCCCCTGCCTCTTCTGTCCAGATAGGAGCACCCTGTCCCTGTGTCAGTCAGTGATGTTTCCCACTATCCCCACATGCTTCTTGGAAGACACAACCACAATGAGTTAAGCACTAATAAATTAGAGTACTCCTGGCTGCTAGAGCAGATAAACCCCAACATTTTCGATCTCTACTCTTCACTCACGTGATGATCTCTTTCCAGGGCTCAGTTTCCACATCTGTAAAAAGGGTGCTCCTGATGAATGGCTGTTGATTGAGGGACACAGCATCTTCCCATCTTGTACATCTGCCAAACCTTATGCAATGGCATGTGTTCCCTCAATGTCAAGAGAAATGGGGAGAAACTGTAAAAATGAGCAATTCAGCTGTCCATCAGCAGAGGATTCGAGGTGAGGAAATACTAAAGAACATCCATGGCACAGAACCATGAGGGCTCATGACTTGTTTTTGTAAATAAAGTTTTATTGACACATCCTGCAGCCACCTGTTTCCATATTGTTTTTGTAAATAAAGTTTCATTGACACAGCCTGTGCCCACCTGCTTCTATATTGGCAATGGTTGCTTTGACTCATGCATTACCAGAGCAGTTAAGTAGTTGCAGCAGAGGCCATGTGAGCCGGAAAGACTGAAATATTACTCTCTGGGCCTTCAAGAAAAGATTTATTACTATAGAATATTTATTATGCCATCCTTAGCTGGGTACAGCACTGCATACCTGTCATCTCAGCTACTGGGGAGGCTGAGACAGGAGCATCACTTGAACCCAGGAGTTCAAGACCAGCCTGGGCCATATAAAAAGGGCCCCATCTCAAATTTTACCACTCAAAAATAAAAAATGTTATATCATATCTACCCTCACGGTAGACAAAGTGGGGATGAGAAGGGAATCCAGGAATGGGGAAGATGGGAGGGAGGGGAGGGGGGAGGGTAAAGAGAAAGAATCAAGATTGAGATACTGTCCTATGTCTACCAGTTCCCCGTAATGCATGTATTTATTGCACATTGCAAATATACACTAGTAAAAAGGGGGAAATATATCCACACTCTTATTTTCCATGAGAGATAAAAATGAACAAGATTCATTATTGCAAGAAAAGTTGCACTTTATAGTACATAGTGTGATCCAAGTTTGGCTATATATGTATATATATATATATATATATATATTGAATTATTTATTTAAGTGTAGATCTATACCTAGGAACATAAGAAAATACATACAGAGGTACACACATGTGTCTATGTGAAGCGTCTGGGAGGCTAGCCAATGTTCCTAGGGCCTGAGATCACAGCTGAGGACTTTTATATTCTATGTTATTTTCTTCTTAAAAGTATGAAATAGGAAGAAATCATTCAAAAGGAAAAAATAACTAGGATGGGTGAAAGGGGAAAGGACAGAAAAGGGAAAAGATGCCAGTCAGTTACACTATTAGTGTCTTTTAGTTCATTAAAAGGAAGATCTGTGCTGTTACCAATTGGAGAAATTTTTATGCCCATATCTTATATTCTGAGCAACTATTTTAAAGATAACAACGTGTAATGTATTAACTGTTATTATTCTCCTATTTTTTACCTTTTATCTATAAAATAAAAAAAAAGCCAGGCATGGTGGTGCATGCCTGTAATCCTAGCACTTGGGAGGCTGAGGCAGGAGGATCATTGTGAGTTTGAGGCCAGTCTGGGCTACAAAGTGAGTTTAAGACCAGCCTGAACTGCATAGTGAGACACTGTCTCAACAAAAAGACAAAGAATAAAAAGAAAATTAATAAAATAAACAGAAAAATCTGTATTAACAACCAGGCATGGTGGTGCATGCCTATAATCCTAGCACTCAGGAGGCTGAGGCAGGGGGATTACTGTAAACTCAAGGCCAACCTGTGAGGTCATGTCTAGCTTGAACTATGTAGCAAGACCCTATCTCAACAAACAAGCAAACAAATTTTCTGTGTGTATATACACTTTTCTTCATCAATTTTATAATTTTTCATCATGATAAAATACACACAACAAAGTTTTCCACCGTTACCAGTTTAAGTGCATGGTCAGCGCTGCTCAGGATGTTCACACAGTTGTACCATAACTGCCATCAATCGTTTCGAGAAGTTTCCTGTCTTCCCAGAGGGAACCTCTGTCCCCATGAAACATGAAGCCCCCAGCCCTCTCCAGCCCTGACAGCTGCCGTCCCATTTTCTGTCTCCGATGGTCTAGGGACTCCTGTGAGTGACACAGGGGACATTTCAAACCCTCAGGATTGTCAGCAGGGCCCCGGAGCCTTAACACAGACAGACTAATCCCGCACAGTACATAGGTGCCCTGCACCGCCTTTCAGGGTGATAGGAACCGGGAAGGCCAGCCAGACAACACAGTGAAACCCTGTCTCAAAAAACAAAAATGAACAAACACACTACATATATATACCTCAAACTTTTCCAAAGCTATTGGGCCATCTAACTCCTCACCAGCAACAGGAGAGTTCCAACTGCTCCATAATTTTGCCAACACTTAGAACTGTCAGAGCAGCTGGCTCTGGCCATTCTGGTGGGTGTGCAGAGACACCATGTCGTGGTTATCATTTCCATTTTCCTCACAACAGGGGTTGTTCAACATCTTCCAAGCTCTCCATCCATCCCTTTCTTACGAAGTATCTGTCCAGTCTTTTTCACCTGAAATTGTTTTACGCCTAGATTCAGCAATTTCTTCTGGGTTGTGTGTCTGACACCTCTGGTGTCCCCTCTAGAAGGCGTTCTCGCCCTCAGCACCCTTGTCTGTCCCAGTAGGACAGCTCTGTTGTGGGGCTGATGTATGCCTTTTAGTACACTAGCAGCAACCTCACCCTCTAGATGCCGGTAGCACCCCTACAGGTATGACAAGCGAAACACAGAACTTCCTCACTTTGATAAATGCCCCTGGGAGGGAAACCACACCCCGCTGAGAACCACTGGCTTCCAGCTACCCAGACTAGGCTCTCCTGAACTCTACAATGGGACCAGAGTGACACTCCCTGGTCACACTGGGGGTCCTTGTCACACAGCCTTCTGGGTGTGCCATCAAACAGACCCTGCTGTGCAATGGATAATGTCTGTTTTTGCTTCGAGGGCCCCCTTATTCACAGGGGCACATTCCAAGACCCCCGGGGGACAGTACAAACACCCAGATAGACCATTTCTCCCATGCATACGGTCCACACCTTTCCTAGTCACTTTCTCTTTGCTGAGGTGTAAGCCCTGTCACCCACGACCTAAAGGACAGAAGGTTTGCTCAGCTCTGGGCTCCAGTCCGTGGTTGGCCGGCTCCAGAGCAGAACGGTGTGGCAGTGGGGCTGGCGGGGGATGCCGCTCCCATTGTGGTGGCCAGGAAGTAGAGAGAGAGCAGGAGCCAGGGAGAGAGAGAATCCCTTCCGGGTCGTGACCCCAGTGACCACCTCTAACCAGGCCCCGCACTCCAACAGTGCATTCAGCAGTTCAGTAAAACACCTCCGTGATCCATCCGCCTCCCAAAGCATGAGGGTCTGGGGATGTTCTCAGTCTAAACTGTAAGAATACGCACAGTGCATAAATTCTGCACACTGAGCGAGTCAGTGACAACTGATAACAATAATAACAATAACTGATAACAGTATAGAAGAATTATAATAATATACGGCGATAAAAGTTACAAGGTAAGGTTAAAGGCTTGTATGTTATTTCTGGAGTTACCTCTCTGATATGTTCAGACCACAACAACTCCACCTACAGAGAGTGAAACAGCGAATAAGAAGGGACTGTTACCCTATCGCCCTGTGAACCGTGCTGGGGACATCTTGGAGCTGATTCTGGCCAGTGGAGTCCATCCTTGGACATTCCAGATATTGCAGCCCCAGATCCTGCATGCCGGAGCCAGGGGCCCTTTCCAGGAACACCGTTCCTGTCCCAGAGCTCTGGATCCCTCTCTAGGGACCACAGGAGGATAGGAAAGGTCAGGCAAAGATTTCCTGCTCTACATCTGCTTCTTGGAAGGTGCACCTGGCTGGGGGTGATCAGGGAGCAAAGAGGCTCAGAATTGAAGCTGGAAGCAGAGAGAGGGGGGCCAGGCCGGTCAAGCTCTTCTGTGGGAAGCGGGGTTCAGAGAACTGCCAGGCTCAGCAAGGGTGCAATTCACGTTGCTGCCCTCAGACACACCCACGTGGGTACATACACAAGCACGTTGGAGACACACATGTGTTCACGTGGGCACATGTGAGGACATGGTCAAATGCTTGTTCCCATGCAAGTGGGCACACCCGAAAGAATGCCTCAGGTCCACCTGTGTGAACGCACACACAGACATGGTATCTGCACGAGGGAGGGCTCTCTGGAGGACCAGACTGATGTGCATGATTAGAAATGTGCACAATTAGAGGCGGGATTATGAGGTGGGCTAACAGGATCCGGCGTCCCCGTGGCCATCTGCCAGGTGAGAGAGAGAAGCCTCCAAAGTGGCCGCCTGCATGCTGGAGAGCGCAGGCTCCAGTCTTGGAAGGCCGCAGGTCTGAGCTCACTGCAGCATCACTGGTGTGAGTCTGCATCCACAGAGCGCTTGAGGGTCTGCCTTGGAAGCCTGTGGGAAGTGCTGACCCACAGCCAGAGGAAGGAGAGGACTTCTGCCTTCTTTTCTTCATGCAGGCTAAAAGCCCCCTGGTTGGCGCCACCCACATCCAGAGCAGGTCTTTCTCCTCGTGCCGAAGCCTCACAGACATACCCAGTGCCTTACTAACCTGGGGTGGGGGGGGTGTGGACTCAAGTCAGGTTCACACATCACAGTTAATGATCACCACACCCAGGGCCTCAACACTCACAGCCCTGCCCTGAAACACCCAGGTGGACACACACACAGGGCCCGTTGCACCGACACGTGTACACTTGCATGTGCATGCCTGCTCAGTGAGCCTCGAGCACACATGGAGATAGGCTCAGCACATGTGCACACACCCATAGCATGTGGCTCACATCTGTATCCCCAGCTCGGTATCCACTGTCAGTCATGAGGGCCACTTTCTCGTCACTGCAATAGAATACCTGACACCCACAACTTAAAGGAGGAGGAGTTTATTTGGACTCACGATTTTTACAGGTTCAGTCCACGGTGAGCCGGCTCTGCGGCAGAACAGCATGGTGGAAGGGTCTGGCCGAGGAAGCTGGTCACAGCACAGGGGCCAGGAAGCAGACAGGGGGAGGAGCCAGGGCGGGAGCTATGCCCTTCCAGTCCACGCCGCAGTGACTGTCTCCTCCGCAACACAGAGCACTTCGCTCCAAATCCATCCACTGATTGATCCACAGAAGAGTACAGCACCCCTGTGAGCCACCTGCCTTCCAGAGCCCCACCTCTCTCCCCACTGTGCGCTCTCCTGAGCACTGCTACTCCCAAAAGAGGGAGATGTTTGCAGTACACAGGGAAATCTAAGCCCTACGACTGCTCCTCGGGCACCACCCGCCTCCCCCACCTGCAGCAATCTGGAGCAGCCAGCTCTCCGGCACCGAACCCCAAGCATGATGGTCCCCGCAGCTGGCTCCTCCTCCGGCTTCTCCCAGGAAGCTCACTGGTCATCCTCAGCTTCTCAGCTTCTGTCGTCCCCGACCTGATCTCACACCACCAGCTTGACCTTCAAACTTGTACCGCAAATCCACCCACTTGTCCTGCCAGGCGTGGTGGTGCACGTCTGTAATCCCAGCACTCGGGAGGCTGAAGCAGGAGGACTGTTGTGAATTCAAGGCCAGCCTGGGCTACAAAGTGAGCTCAAGGCCAGCCTGAACTGCACGGTGAGACCCTGTCTCCAAAAGACAAAAAACAAACAAACCAAAACAAACAAGCCCTCCACTTGCCCTTCCGCACTGCCTCCCTGGCCCCGCCCCAGGGCTCCCCACCTGGGCCAGAGCAATCGCCTCTGCCCTGATCTCCAGGCTCCCACCCTCTCGGCCTCAAAACATTTGTCCTCCGCCACCAGACGTGCTGCGAGCACCCAAGTCAGGTCCTCCCTCCTTGACCTACAGCCCTCCAGAGCTCCCACTTCCCTTAGGGTCACAATCCAAGCCCTCCATGCTGCCCACAGCAGCCTGCATGGCCTTCCCCAACCCTTCCTTCCTCCCCTCGTCCCTGTTATTCCCTTCTATTCAGCCACACAGACCTCCTTGCTGCTCCTCCCACAACCAGACCCCAATCCTGCCCCAGGGCCTTTGCACCGATGGTACCACCCCTAGAATGCCCATCTCCTTGGCATCCCTGCATCTCCACTGGGGCTGCCTCTTAATTTCTTCCGATTCGTGTGTATTGAGTACTCACTGTACACAGAGGGCACAGACGAGACATCCCTGCTCCTGGGAAACACCCATTCAAATGCAGAAGGGAGACAAAGGACAAAGACATGAATTCCCAGAGCGACAAGGAAACAGGTGGCGGGAAGACAGAACTGGGAAGAGCTCTGGGCAGAAGCAAGGCAGAAGCATCGACGCAGGGGCCTCTCGGCAGGGGCTGTGCTGAAGAGACTGCCTGGCACTGTGGCCCTGGGCGGTGCACACACCTGTCCCGAGCAACCCCCACGTGGGGCCTGCCCCCGTAGCGCACACCCGAGCCTCCTCAGCCTCCCTGCCGCCCTGCAGGGCTCCGAGTCCCCAAGGGCCTGCGCTTCCGCGGCTGTGACCCCTTGCCGCCCACTGACACCCTGCCTTTCCTCCTGCTTCCCAGAGCCCTTGGCATGCGTCCCCCGGGGGAGGGGAAGAGCATCCGCCCAGGGCATCCTCTGCCCTGCTGGCCAGCCGCCGGGGTGTGGGCCTCCTCCCCAGCCCACGCCACTCCCTCCCAGGGCGGCCAGAGGGGCAGCTGGAAAATGCACATGACTGGAAGAGAGGGAATGCCACACCCAGGGGCTGGCGAGAATTGAGGGCCCTCGCACCCTACACCCCGATCTGCTCAGGCCCCTGCATCCTGCCTCCAGAGGCCCCACCTAAGCCACTTAGGTCTCTCCCTCCTATCCCTGGGCCTGCGTCCTGTGCCCCTGATGATAGCAATGGCACCTCTCTCTCCTCTCGGCCCCCAGGATTCCCTCGGTATCCACCCTCCTCATGCATAGCCAGGAGGACCCTACTACTACAGAGCCCTGACCACACCACCCCCCATCATAAAGCCTCTCATGGATCCCCGTTGCCTGCAGGAGGAAGCCTCTGTGCTTTCCAAATCCAGCAGGACACCATGGCCGATATCTTTTGCCTCCTTCAGCACACCCACACTCCCTAGTGGTTTTCCTGTGCCTGCAGGTTCCTAACCACTGCGCCATAATGCAGGACCATGGGGTTACCGAGGACTTACCATGAGCCTTCCATGGATCAGCTGGGATGTGGACCCTCAGTCCACGTGAACTTCATAGGACAAAAGAACAAAACGAACAAACAAAAACACCCTTCTGACATAATGCTAACTGAAATAAGCCGGGCACAGAAGGCCCAGTATCACAGGCGGAAGCTAAACAAGTGGATATCACAGGAGTCAAACATAGGGTCAGGTGTGGTAGTGCACACCTGTCACCCCAGCATTTGGGAGGCTGAGGCAGGAGGATTATGGCAAGTTGGAGGTTAGCGTGGGATACTCTATGAGACCAAGACCAGCCTGGACTACATACTGAAACCTGTCTCAAAACTGAAAAACGAGAAAAAACAGAAAAAGTAGGCCGCTTGAGAACCTGAAGGGAAAGTGAAGAGGGACAGAGTTTAGATCGCAGGTACTGTGTCCAGCAGGGCTCACTAGATGAACAGGGTCGGTATAAAAATATATAGAGAGTAATTATGCAAGGGATTTGTGAGGCCGGTTCACAGGCACAGGACGCAGTTAGCTTGGAAGAGTAAGTCCTGGTTTCTGCAGCCCGGCGGGATGGCAGTGCTTGGCAACTACTATACGTGCATGTTTTGTTAGCACATGTGTGCAGTCTGTGCGGGCTGAATCGTCTTGGGGAGTGGGCACACGTACATATTATACACGTTTCTTTTCTTTTAATCCTTTGCCCCTCCGTTTCTCCCTCGCCCATAAAGAACTAGAAAAGAGGAGTTCGAAGGACCCCAAAACAGAGAAATGGTGTTTAAGGGGCTGGCAATCCTCATTACCCCATTGTGCTCACTGCACCTTGTGGACCTGTACCCAGTGCTCGCACTGAACCCCATAAATATGCATAATCATTATCCAGTACGATTTTTCTCGACAAGCCGGGTGTGGTGGTGCACACCTGTCAGCCCAGCACTCTAGCAGGCAGAGGCAGGAAATCACAACTTTGGGCAATTTTGCAGCTTAGAAGACTGTATCAAAATAAAAGAATTTTAAAAGGGCTGGGGGCATCATTCATTGTGAAGGCCCTGAGCTCCATGCATAGCACCCCCTAAAAGAAGAAACACAACAAGAAGAAAATAAAAGCTTTTGGCCCGTACGCAGGAGAGAAGCAGTGTCGAGAAGTAGAAGCCAGAGTGCCGTTGGTGGGTCCTGGCATCAGGGAACTTACCACCTCTTGTTGCTTAGCGAATCTGATATTTTTGTTTGCCTGTGGTTGCTAGTTTTTGTTTTGTTTTGTTTCGCAGCACTAGGGAGAGAACCAGAGTCCTGTGCAGTGCAGTGCCCAGCACCACGGAGCCACAACCCCAGCCTCTGCCCTGACTTTTGAAAAGCAAAGCTTGGTCCCATCCCTCCCTGCCCCTCAGTTCCTCCCATTCAGCAGCCCAGGATGGCCCCGCCCACCCCAGACCCACAGGGCTGAGTCTGAAGAGAAGCTTCCAGGCAGAGGCTGAGAGGTAGTTTGAGGCCAGCCTGGGCAACATAGTGCAGACCAACCCCTCATCATGTTACCAGAAAAATGCAATATTCGGGGCCCAGTTGTGCACACCTATAATCCCAGCACTCAGGAGGCTGAGGCAGGAGGATTGCCACAAGTCTGAGGGCAGCCTGGGCTCCATAGCCTCTCACTATGTAGACCAGCTCGAACTGAACAGCAAGACCCCGTGCCCCCTCAAAAACATGCAGGGATGAAGTGTCCCCGGATGTGTGTTCCGTATACGCAGAGTGGGCTCCTCTTCCCGCTGTTCCTCAAGTCCTGGGCGTTAGCAAGACGGGCGGGGTTAGCATACGGGCTTACGGCTCCCAGTCACCTCAGCTAACCGCAGCCCACAGACCTGCTCAATGCAGGCTTAGCAGGGAAGGCGAAGAGGGTCTGCGTTCTGCAGTCTCAGGGGCAGAATGTCAGTGCTTCACCTCGGGGCCCATGAGACCTATCTGCCACCTGCAGGAGCCTAAATGCGCCCTGAAGATGGTGCTCCAAGAATTGCGCCCACTCGGACGATTCACAGCCAGCCCTGGGAGCCACCTTGGGTCCCGTCCTGCGTTGGAGGTGCATTCCTTGGGCTTCTGAGGACATGGCGTCATTCGGACACTGAGTTCTCAGGTTATATTGAGATGTGGTTTTCCTGTGGAGGCTCTGAAGCCCCTTGTGGTTTCGCAGAGGGTCCAGAAGTAGGAAACAGGTGAGTCCATAGCTAAGAGTGGGCAGGAGGAAGGGACCAGCAAACAGCCCTGTGCCGCTCACTGAGTGGGGAGGGCAGCCGCTGAGGGGTCCGGGTTTATCACAGCGGGTACCTGAACTGGGTGACACATTTGGCCAATAAAATGCATGTCCAGTTTGCTACATTTTCTGTGGCGGCCTCATGCCTGAGTCCACAGATGTGTGAGCTACCCTTCCTCATGAAAGAAAGAGAGAGAGAAAGAAAGAAAGAAAGAAAGAAAGAAAGAAAGCAAGCTGATGGTTCTTGATGGTTCTTGAACATATAGATCTGTTTATTAATGTGGAAAGATGATGTCTTTGTCTGCTTGTTTGTTTGTTCGTTTGTTTGTTTTTTGAGACAGGGTCTCACTATATGGTTCAAGCTGGCCTTTAACTCACCACATAGCCCAGGCTGGCCTCGAACCTGTGCTGGTCCTCCTGCCTCAGCCCCCTGAGTGCCAGAATTACAGAAGTGCAACACCACACTCAGGTTTTTTTAGAATATATAAAGAACTCAAAAAACTAGACACCCCCCCTTCCAAAAAAAAAGGCCCCAAACAAAACACAGGCACATGGAACGAACAGATATTACACACACACACACACACACACACACACACATGGCAATAAATACATGAAGAAACACTCAACAACACTGGCCATTTGAGACACACAAATTAAAACAGCAATGATATTCTATTTCACCTCAGAAAGAGTGACCGTGGCCAAGAAACCGACCAGTAACAAGGGCCAGTGAGGCTGCGGGAGACGGGCATCCTCCTCACTGTGCACTGCTGGTGGGAGCGCAGGCTGGTGCAACCACTGTGGAAATCAGTGTGGGGATTCCTCAAGTAGCTGAAACTAGGATTACCACTGCAGCCCTCTGTTCCCCTCCCGGGAATCCTCCCCAGAGACGACGACAGCACACTGCAGTGATACACACACACCCAGGTTTATAGCAGCACCACTCACAAGAGCGTGGCAGCCTGTACGTGCATCAGCAGATGCATGGATGAAGAAACTATGTTTACACATAGGGGATCACTACTCTGCCAGGAAGGAAGACAGACTAGGTTCTGTGTGGAAAGATGGATGCACCTTGGCTGCGTAATGTTAGGTGGAATAAACCAGACACATGAGCTTCGTGTTTTCTCTTCTAGGAGAAACCCAGCGTGTACATAAAGAGCAGATTAGAGGGCTGGAGGTACAGCTCAGTGGGCTAAGTGCTTGCCGCTGAGCACTAGGGCCCTGAGTTCGATCCCCGGTCCCGGAAAAAAAAAAAAAAAAAGAGCAGATTAGAGAGGGCAGGAGCTACGGGGACAGAGCTCTGCAAGAGGAGAGGGAATCAAGGGATGGAGGGAGGAGAGGTAAAGGAAATGGAAAAGGAACAGAGATGTGCTGTGGCCAGGGACCAGCTCCCCACAGGACGCGGGACATGTACTGCAAACATGCATTGACAAAAACTGAAAATCGCAGCTGGGAGTGATGGTGCGCGCCTGTAGTCCCAGCACTTGGGGGGCTGAGGCAGGAGGATCACTGAGTTCAAGGCCAGCCTGGGCTACATAGCGAATTCAAGTACAGCTTCAACTACACAGTGAGACCCTGTCTCCAAAAAAACAAAACGAAACAAAATAATAAAAAATAAGAATTGAAAGAAAAAAGCTTTACAATTTGATTTAGATGCTATTCTGAAAACGATGAGCCTACAGGGACAGACAGGTCAATGACTGCCAGGATCCGGAGAGAGGATTCCTACGAGAGGATCCCAGGGAACTGGGGGAAGGGAGGGAGTTCATGGAATTGTTCTGTATTTTAATTTTCACAGTGGTTATGTGACTGAATTAACCAGAGATCAGAGCAGTGTACACGAAAATAGGGTTTTACTTTGTGTAAATCGTACCTCAACTTTTCTATAAAACCCAAAGAAGGGGAACCTTTATACTCTAGAAGGGGGACCCTGCTGGGTGCCTTCGTTCTGCTTGGGTCTTACATGGGATCAAATAGGAAATTACAGCCACGTCCTAGAGCATAAATTTTCCTCATACGAGATGACACAGAGCAGAGTTCACTGAGGGGCTCCTCAGACATGGACGTTTTATGGCCTGTACATGTTAAACCCATGTAAGTGCTGCTATCGCAAGACAATCTCTACCAGTACCCTTTTACCTGCATCTCTACCAGTGGTGGGTATTATCATTGTTTAAATTTTTAACCCTTTTCTTTTTATATATTTTATGTATAACAATGTTTCAGAAAGTTTTGCTCAACTCTGGAAAATACTGGAAAACACAGACAAATTAAACTGGTAGAATTTCAAATAATGTTTCCAATGGCCAATATAATTTTAACCACAATAAGATGATAATCAAATACATGTTGTACCCTCTGGTTATTTTCTGTGTGTGTGTGTGTGTGTGTGTGTGTGTGTGTGTGTCTCTTGGATATAAATGAACAGATCACTGGTTCTATAATTTTCATTTCGTGAGATCCTAGGAATACATTTTCGTACATTCATTGACCTTTAGAAGTGCTCTTCTTTGTAATATTTGTTGGTGTCCTTTCTTAATTTTCTATCTATACTATTTATCTTTTTCCTATCAGTGCGTAGATACTCTTCACATAGGAAAGTAATAAGCTTTCTCAGAAAACCAACCATCCTTACTGGTTTTCTTTATACTATTATTTCTCTAAGAACCTATAAAATTATTTCCCTGAGTTAATCTATATATACATTTTTATTATAAGGTTTATATTACAAGAGCATATAAATTTCTCATATATATATACACGAAATGTGATTGAAAACTGCAGTGTTTAAATTGCTAACAAATTTATTACAATAAAAGACACATTGCCAAGACCCCCTTTCAGAATCCTCCCCTTGCTTCAGACACACTTGTCCCACCATTCTCGCCCCTTTCTGCAGCACTTCTGGAGTCCTCTTTTGTAAGTGTCTTCAGTTGTGCTGTCCTGGCTGCCTTGATGTGCTGCTGATCAGAACATTTAGCTTTCCTGATCACTCTGTGGGGAACAGCCAGAAGCCACATGACGCCAGGTCCAGCGACTAAGGTGGGTGAGGACACAGAGTCGTGTTTTCACAAGGCTGCCTGTCTGTTTGATGGTGCCCAGGAGCTGAAGTCAGTGTATTTTTTATGCATCTCATACAGACACTCACGAAAGACGATGTCAGAGCTGCTTCAGAAAAGGGCAAGGACCGTGGGATAAGTGTTTGAAGCGTGGGGGAGGATTTGGAGGGGATCATAGCAAGTGTCTTTGTGGTGAGTTTTCTCACGTAAACATTCACCATATTTGTTGACCACACCTAGTATATATTTGTCTTTTCTTCTTGGCTTCTGGGTTTCCCATCTTAAATTTTTAAAAATATATCTCAACTCTTAAGTTATAAAAGCCCCTTTGTGAATTCCTTCTAAGAGCTGTACAGGTTTATTTTTTCATATTTTATGTTTAGCCCATCTGGAAATTCTTGGGTCTTCCCCCAGCACAAAATATTTCAGTTTACCACACCTCTGTCAAAAGAGGGAGAAGAAAGAATGGGTCTCGAACCCGAAGATTCCCCCTAACTCAGGCCACCACCAGCTCCCGGAAAGCTCCTGCTTCCCGCTCCCACCTGGCATTTCCAGTCTTCTCTGCAGGTTTAGCCTGGCTTGAGGAGAAGGCGACGGGAACGTGCTGCCCTCTGGTGGCTCCACCAATGATAGCGTCTACAACGGGAAGAAAAAACGCACAAGGGTTCATTGGCTTTGGCTTGAGCCTCTCCAAAGGTTGAAAGCAGGGACTCGCACACTTGTACACCATGTTATTAACAGCGTCCTTCACAACAGGCGAAAAGTAGAAACAGCCCCACTGTCCATCAACAGATGAATGGATCCATGAATTGTGGTCTATCCACACCGTGGAATATTATTCAGCAACAAAAAAGAAGGGAATTCTGACACTGGCTGCAGTACACATGAGCCTTGTAGACACAATGCTCAGTGAAAGCAGCCAAGCACTAAAGCATGCGCACTGCACGATTCCACTCCCAGGGGTTCCCTGGAGCCCCCAGGCCCCAAGACAGGAAGTAGGGCGGGGGCGGGGGGGGGGCAGGGCGGTTCCTGTTTGTTGGGGACCGAGGTGCCGCTCGGGGAGAGGAGAAAGTTCTCCAGAAGCGTGGTGTGGGCGGCGGCACGCCCATGCGAATGTGCTTATGGCTCCAGAACTGTGCACTTAGAGATAGCTGACAAAAAATTTCCCCTGTATTGAAGATTGAACCCAGGGCCTTCTCACTGAGCCCTTTTCAGGGTTTTGTTCTGTCTTGTTTTAATTTTTAGACAGAGTTTTGCTAAGTTACTAAGTTTCCCGGAAAGCTCGATTTGAACTTGTGATCCTCCTGCCTCAGCTTCCCAGAGTGCTGGAATGACAGGTGTGCCCCCATGTGAGGTGGTAAATTGTACGTCATGTCTGTTTACCAACCAAGGAGAGGGCAGAGCGGGCAGAGGGACTCTCTCCGGAGTGGCCCGAGGGAGGGACCCAGGAAGTGTGCCCAGACCAGAGGCTGAGTCTGGCTTGGTCCCCTGGGAGGCGGTGCAGACACCAGGCAGGGCAGAGTGGGCAGCGGGTAAGAAGCTGGGGCACGCAGGGCAGGGACTGGGCAGGAAGCGTGTGCAGCACCCTGAGGCGTGCCTGGGGTCCGGATGCCAGCCTCGGCCCGTGTCCCCTGGCCCGCTGCGCAGCCCCATCCTGATGCGCAGCCTTCCCAACCTCCCTCTGAAGCAACTGCCTCCCCCACCCAGCTAGTGCCACTTCCTGTTACAGAGACTTCACACCACCCAGGCACCCGGCTGCTTCCGGCCCACAGGGCCATGCTGAGCGGCAGGTGGCCACCGTCCTGATCAGCAGGGCCGGGAGCTGCGGGTGATGGATCCGTGTGGGCCTCAGGAAGGAGCCGGGCAGCTGGCCCCAGAGGGCGTCTTGCAGAGCCTGCCCTGGCTCCCGTGGGCGCTGGTGTCCCTGGTGGGCATGGACTGGGTGGACTGCCCCTCACCTGTCTCTGGGGACCAGTGTTAAGTTGTGGGTTGGTGAGTGAGGGGAGGGGCTTCCGGGACTGGGGCAGCTTGGACCCAAGGGAGTCACGTGACAAGTGTGGGAATCAGTGGCTGAGGGTGTTGCAAGCACCCAGACTCTGCGTGCCTGTGGGAATTTCAGTATTCGAATCTCTGTGTGGCTGTGATCGTGAAGCTACATGTTCGTCTGTGGCACTTGCTGTGTGTGTGTGTGTGTGTGTGTGTGTGTGTGTCTCCAAGCGGAGTGGCCACGCGCCGGCCTGCTTGTGTGTGGCCCTGTGCCCGCCATGCACACACCCGACCTTGTCTCCTTATGTGACTCTTCCAGCGGTGGGATGTCCCCATGGGCCCCTGTGCGTACGTCTGTGGGTCCCTCACACACCCTTGTGTGTGCGCCTGTGCAGCTCTGAGAGCCTGGCACCTTCGCACGGCTGTGCGTGTGCTCCCTGTGCAGTGGTTGTGTGTCCTCAGCGCCGGCCTCCAGCGGATGGGGGTGCAGACTTGGAGCATCCGCTGCGGATCTGACTCCATGTGTGACTGTTCTCACTGAGGCCAACATCAGGCTGCCCATGTTCTGGCCCTGAAGCTAGCACCAGACAGCGGGGTGCACAGTGACCGTTTCTACCACCCGAATTCAGCACACATACGCCACTCACAGAAAGGGGCGGGCACAGAATTCATGCTGTCATGGTCAGACACCCAGACACCTACAAAGTTATCATATTAATGTGCGTGTGTGTGTGTGTGTGTGTGTGTGTGTGTGTGGTACTGGGGATTGAACCCAGGGCCTTTGCACTGAGCTACATCCCCAGCCCTCTTTATTTTTTATTTTGAGACAAACTCTAAGTCACTAAGTTGACCATGCTGGGCTGGAACTTGCGATCCTCCTTCCTCAGCCTCCTGAGTACCTGGGATCATAGACGTGCGACACCACACCTGGCTGAGTTCAACTCTTTTGGATCCCATACAGGAGTAAGGTCACACGGTGCTTGCCATGTGACTGGTTGCATCATAAGTTAAGTTTAGATCATTAGAACCTCAGCAGTGCTGCATTTAACAGTCACCTTGCAAAGTTCCTGCTGAGTGAACAGTCCCCTGCCACGAGTCTGGAAAGCCATCTCCACCTGGTTGCAAGCAGCCGCAACCAACCTGAGTGTGCCTGAGTGTGTGTTGCACTCCCCGTTCTCCAGACATCTGGGGGGCTGTGCTTTGGTGTGGCCATGTGCAAGCAAACATGTGCTCTGGCACCCTGAAGCTGTGCCCAGGAGGTACAACCTGTGCCTGTCTGCGTCCCCTTGTTCTCTCTGGCCTCAGCATGTGCGTGTGGCCCTGTGCACATGTGTGGTCCTGCAGGGCTCCGTGCCTAATACTGTGCGCACAGGCCTGTGTGTAGCACATGTCTGCCCTTTGCTCTCTGGCAGGGGCAGACTTGAATGGGTACTGGCACCCACTTCCCAGCGCACCCTGCGGACCAAAGCCTGTGCCCCGAGCGTCTCTGAGACATCTGCCCCGGGTGTCCTGCATGTCCTGTCTATGCACCCTGTGCCCGGGCCCTCTGCGGCGGTTGGTTCCGCAGGAAGCTGTTGGGGTGGGGTTGGGGGTGCCGCGCCTTCCCCCTCGGCACCCCACTCCTCCTCCTGGGGACACGGACACGCACGGGCTTCCGGGTGCACTGGGACCCCTGTCCTGTCCCCGGAGCCTGCCTTCCACGCTCCCCGCAGACCCCCGCACCCACCCGAGGCCAGCGGGGCGGGTGAGGAAGAGGAAGCGGGGCAGAGCTGGGTCACGCTGTGGTTACACCAGGCTGTGGCGGCCGGTGCTGCCTTGCGCCTCCCGGGAACCCCGGCCAAGGGTCACGGGGGCCTGAGGAGCTGGCAGCCAGGCTGGGCACCCACGCCGCTGCGGACCAGGCGCCATGTGGTAAGTGGTCACCCTGGGAGTCGGGGACGGCAGCCCCGGGGACAGCAGACACAGAGGGGCTCACAGGCAGGTAGCCCGCGCCCAGGAGGCGGAGGGGGTTGTCTGGCCCGCGCCTGTTCCACCGAGGCGGGTCCCTGAGGAGCCCTGGGGAAGGAGAGGATGGAGCCCTTCGCATCCACGGGGGCCGGGGACCAAGACCAGGTGCGAACTGAGCCGCTCGTGGCAGCCTCCAGATGATTCCAGGACCCCTCTGCAGGGGTCTCCCCCAAACAGGCCCGTGAGGGTGCAGCTGGGGGACCCAGCTTGCAAAACATACCCTACTTTTAGGGCTTTTGCTGGTAACTCAGCCTTGCTAGGCCACCTAAGGAGCTCGCCTCTGGCCGGCCCTCCACCCAGCTGGGGCCCCTCTGCACAGAGCCACCTTCGGGAGCCCCCCAACCCCCACTGCCGGGTGGAGCCAGGGGAGAAGGGAGGCTGCCTGTGGTTTGTGCCGGGCACGCCCAGTGTGAACTTCCTCCAGGCCCCCAGCACTGTGCCCTGCCTTCCAGGGACAGGGGGGCCTTGGGGTCCCGGCAGGGGCGGCTTTGGAGTTGATGGGGGCACGGAAGGATGGGGCGGGTAAGTCAGCCTGGGAATGGGCTCCAACGCCACCCTCAGTGGACAGATGGGCTCAGGCCGCCTCTTGGCATCCAAGGAGGGTCGAGGGAAGGGTTGTCCTGCCGCCTGCCACCCTGAGCCCCTTCACTGGGCCTGGGGCCTTCTGGGGTGGCTTCCAAGAGGAGGCAACGTTTCTACACAGCCCAACAGATGTGCAGGTGAGCACCCCACTGCGTCTGGCCTGGGTTCTCCCCTATCACCCCCAGCCTGGTCCCGCCGCTGGAGGGGGACTGAGGCAGTCACCCCAGCTGACCCCACCCACAGGGCAGGTTGCAGCTTCGATGACTTAGGCTACGGGTCACAGCAAAGCTTGGCAGGGTTCACTAGGCAGAACTCACAAGTCCACACTCAGTGCAACCAGAGGCAAGGCCTTGAGAGGGGCACCTTAGGGTCTGGGGTGGAGTGTTTTTGGTTTGTTGGCTTGTTTGTTTGGGTACTGGGAGTCAAGCTCCATTCCCAACTCTTTTTAGTTTATTTTCTGAGGTATGGTTTCTGTAAGTCACTAAGTTGCCCTGGGCTGGGCTTGAACTTGGGATCCTCCTGCCTCAGCCTCCCAGGGAGCTGGGTTGACAGGCAGACATCACCACACCCAGCTTTTCTTTGGAGAGATTATGTGGTTTTAGGGCGTCCTTAAGATGTGCAAGGGAAGACATGTACTCCTAGTGTCTGTCAGGTTCCCCATGGTTAGGATGGAACCGCTGGTGTGTGTTTGAGGCCTGAATTTCTGCTGTCTCCAAAAGCACTTAGGACAAGGCCTGTGGGCGTGAGAACAATTTCAGGCAAAGATCATAGACCCCAATTTACAGGATTATTGAGTCTTCAGGACCCTCGGAAGTTTTTAGTAAGTCTCCTGGGAAGGAAAATGGCATTGTAACCTTGAGTAGATTTGTGTACCAAAGATATGATTTTTTTAAGTCTTATAATTATGATTTTCCTCAGCTTTTTTACTTATATTGTTTTCCATCCCACCTGAGCTTTGCCATGTGCTTGTGCTCTGGCTCACTGTTGTGAGTGATGCCATCGCTGTGTTGGACAGGTATGGGTTCAAATCCCAGTTCCCCCGCCCCTGCATGGCTGTGGGTGGGGCCTTGACCTCCCAGGGCACCTGTTTGTCCCTCTGCAGGAGTTGTCACAAGGTCACATACACAAGGTTACATACACGAGGCCTTCAGGTGTCTGGCAACAGTCTAAAATACATTGCCAGGCTGGGCATGGTGGCACACCTATAACCCCAGCACACAGGAGGCTGAGGCAGGAGGATCCTTGGGAGTTCCAGACCAGCCTGGGCTACGAAGTGAGCTCCAGGCCAGCCTGAACTACACAAAGAGACCCTGTCTCCATCTCATCCTTTCCTGCGTGCTCAGCTCCCACACCTAACCCTTCCTTCCTGTGCCGCACACCCCACACCACCTGTGTGAGGCTCAGGAACTTGCTGTGCCTTCCCCCAAAACAAGCATTTTAGTGATTCCTGATCTTAAAACAGTCACACACACACACACACACACACACCAGCACCCCAGGTGTGACCTTTCGTGGTTTCATTTACCTAAAGTCAACAGAGGCCTGAAACTGCTGCACCATAAGATACTTTCAAAGACTCACTTGGCTTTTGTCAGCCCCTTGTGATCCGTGCTCTGTGGGATTCCCAGTCAGTGCCGATCTCTGACTGCGCCTGATTTGTAAACTGAGCTTCATCCCCAGTGTGTGATGGCGGAGGGAGCATGGTCTACACAGGCTGGGGTGTCTGTGATTTCGAGACGCTCTCGGAGTCTCGGGTCACAGTCCCAGGATGAGGATGGACGGCGGCTGTGCCCGGCTCCTTCCAGACCCGATCGCTCAGCAGGGACAGCAGCCGTCTCCAAGAGCCTTACATGTGCTAGGCTCGTGCTTGAGGGGGAGGTTTGAGCAGCCCTGGAAGGCTTGGGCACAGCCATGGGTCTGTAGAGGGACAGATTCAGGCCCTTAAAGGGTCAGCATGACTGAAGGCAAGGCCGGGATAGATGCGGGCTTCCTTGGGAACTGGTGCTGGACGGACCGGGTCAGAGGCCGGGGGCTGCGGCCAGGAAGCCGGCACGGGCGGCTCGGCAGCGCTGTGGGAAGGGGCGCGCTCCGGGCCACAGGGAGTCGGAGCAGGACGCTGACTTTGGTCTGAAAGATGGGACGGGGGAGAATTACAGACGGCGCCCAGCTGGTAACTACTCGGTATCTGACTTTTCTTTCCACTTGGGTGGCAAAAATGGGCCCAGACAATCGCTCTGGTTTTCGCTTTCAGTACAGTACTCAGTGAGCTCAGCGAGCTCGTGGACACTGCTGTGAAGCCATTCCGCCCTTCCAGGGGCGCATCTGAGTGTTCTGAGCTTTTTACGGGAGGGGAAGGGACGCGAGGATTTTTCCGGAGGTGAGACATCCGAGGCCGAGTGGTGAAGCAGGTTCAGGGTTCCGCCAGCAGGGGGCAGCACGTGCCCGCAAGAGCACTGGGTCCCACATGTGCACACATGGGCGTACACGGCATGGATATGCAGATAAGGACACACACACACATGCACACACACACACACACACACACACACACACGGCATTACAGAGACTTTTGAAACCACCTAGAAGCCAGGCATGGGACACACAACTCTAATCCCAGGTACTTGGGAAACTGAGGCAGGAGGATCACACGTTCAACACCAGCCTGGGCAACACAGTGAGATACTGTCTCGAAATAAAAATGAAAAGTGGCAGTGTAGCACAGTGATGGAACCCTTGCCCAGTACACACGAGGCCTTGGGTTTCATCTCCAGCAATGCAAGACAAAAACTAGATACTCACATACTCCTCCGCCTAGGCAAGCTGACACTCAAGACATACCCTTGTGTGTGAGAGAGAGTCTCACTATGCAGTTCAGGCTGGCCTTGAACTTACTATGGAACCCAGACTGGCTTCCAATTTGGGGCGACCCTCCTGCCTCAGCCTCCCAAGTGCTGGGTTTGCAGGTGCACAGTGCTACACCCAGTGTCTCGAGACTTACTTAAACACACACTCACAAACCTGAAAATTTGTGTGCTATATGCTGATACATGAATGCACCATCCAATGCAGAGAAAGCACTACACACACACACACACACACACACATACTCACGCATGCCCGGTCTGGACTTTTGCAGTCAGGGCGAGAGGCCTGTAGGGAGACTGGGGGTGCCAAGGGCCTGGGCTCCTCCAGGCTGGGGTCCCCTGGGCCCCCAGCTGGAACCCAAGCCCCCCTCTCAGCCTGGGCTCCATCAGCTGATATGCCTGGCAGCCTCTGGCTGCAGTCTCCGCCTCTCTCGCTGGCAGTGGGTCCTGGCAGGGCTTCCCAGCCAGCCGGCTCCTGCTCCCGGCACATCACCCTCAGATACGAGGCCCCATGGCTGCCTCGGCACTCAACCACTCCTGGCCGTCTCTCTCCAAGCGGTGGCTGAAGCGCTGGGCCTTCAAGCGAGGTGAGTGGTATGTAGTGGCTGGCGGGCACTGTGTCCCCAGGTGGGGACCCCTGGGCAGCCCGTCCACAGCCCTCCCAGCCTCTGGAGACTTTACTTGGCCTGGCCACAGACTCAGCTGAGCTGCCCCGAGTTCCCTGAGCCCTGACTCCCCCCAGTGTCCTCGGGGAGACTGTGGACTCTTACCTCAGAGGGGCTGTCTCCCCCGACCCTGCAAGGAGCTCAACCCTGGACAAGAAGAGTGAGCCGATCCTCTCAGCTCTGCTGCGGGGTTCCTGGGAGTGGCGCAGTGACAGGCAGGCGTCCTGGTGCTCTTGGTTCCTGGAGGGTGTCCAACTCCCCCAGGGTCCTGGGACCTCGGTTTACTTGTGCAGGGTCTGCAGAAGCCCTGTATTCTGTACTACAAGACTTGGGTGAACCTTTGTAGGGGGAAAAATGCCCTTGTTCCTGCATGTTGGGGGAGGTTGGCTCTTGTCAGGAACCAGTTGGCATCCGGGTCCACAGGACATGAGGGGGGGGGTAAAAGCCAGCCTCGCCTCATCACCTCCTGCCTTTCTTGCCTTCTGGCACCTCCCACCCAGATAAGGAGCCCTCTCCCTGATCAGGCCATCTGTTGCTCAGCTGTCAGCCACCCTGGCCACCGTGGCTGCATGAGCCAAGGGCTTGTGCAGGGTAGCATCTGAGTCTCCAAGAAGATGGGTCAGCTGGGTGGCCTGGGACCTGGGATGTAATTGCAGAGTTGTGTGAATGGGGGAGGTTGCTGCCTGTGAGGAGCCTATGTGTCACTGGGCTGAGAGGGGTTGAGCGGCTTGCTGAGAGTCACGCAGCAGGCATGCACCAGAGGAGCTGGCCTTGGAAGGCCTGTCTGTTCTGGGGCTGCCTTGGCAGTGACTTCTGCCCGGTAAGCAAAGGTGCCAGCGCGGGCAGCCTGAGCGCGAGTTCGGAGCATTCGCCAGTGTGGCCTGGGTCCTGTGAAGGTCGGCTTCGCTCCTGGCTGCTCAGGCAGGCTGAGGCTGCAATACTGAGGCCCGTGGGATGGGGTGAGCCGTGAAGGCTGGGGTGATCCTCTCACCCTTTCATGGCCGACATCTTGGGGCTGGTGGAGGGAGAGGCTGCCTGAGATGCCCCGGGTTGGTGGCCGTCTCTGTGGAAAGCAGGGGCCATCCCCGTCGAGCCCCCTTCGCAGCTCTAGCTTTGTGGTCCCGAGTGGCTCCGGAAGTGCGTCCCTCCTGGCTTGGGCCCAGGGAGCAGGGAGGACGGTGTCCTGGCGTTCATGCATCTCTGGAGCTCCATAATTGGCTGTCTGGCGCTAACAGGATTTCTCAGGGAAGGAGCAGGGCTGGCTGTGGGCAGGCAGACGGCGCTTTGGAGAGAAGGCCTGATACCTGCCTGTCCCCTCAGCTGTCCCAGCTGCCTGTGCCGGCCATCCTATTTCACCCGCCCCCACTGTGTGCAGTGCGAGTGAGTCCTCTGTCTTACCTGTGCTTCCTTCCTGCCTGGCTTCTCCGGCCCGGTTCTGCCTCTCCTCCTTCCACTTCTCCTTGCACTGCCCCGTCAGAACGTCGTTCCCTCGGTGTAACACGTCCCTGCCTCTGGACACTGTCACATTGTCTCTCCCTGCAGCTACCTACCCCCCCCAGCCACCCGGCCAGCCCACGGTCTTCATCCACTCCACAGCTGAGTACCTACCAGTCACCTCTCCGTCCATCTGATAAGTCATGCATCTGCCTACCCAACCCACCAGCCAGCCCATAATAGACAGCAGACATCCAGGCAGCCTTCTACACTTCTAACCATCTGCCCAGCCATCCGCCCTCCCATCCAATCAGCTGGTCAGCCAGCCAACGAGCTACCCACCCATCCAGTCATACATCCGTGTAATCAACAGTCCATCTGCTCAGCTCACCAGCCACCCACTAATGCATCTATCCAGATAGATACCCAGTCAGTTAACTGTCCAACCACCCACTAATCCATCTAACCATCCATGTGCCGATCCAGCCAACCAGCCAAGCAGGACTCCATCTATACAGACAGACAGGGGCATAACCATTTAACTGTCTCATCACCACATCGATTCCTCCACCCACCCACCCATCCCTCCAACCCCCTATTTATCTAACCAGACAGTTGACTATCAACTGTCCATCCACCCTACCCATTCATTCAGCCACCCACCCATCCATGCATCCGTCCATTTATCCAGCTACCTATCATTCATCAATAAACACATGGCCACTGACTCTGCCAAACCCAACACTGCTCACGATGGCCTGGTGATTGTGACCTATCGTTTTGAACTCAGAAACGCTGGGTTCAAATCCCAGCTCCCTCGTGCCGGGCAGATGTGATGCTGGTAAAGTTAGTGTAACCCTCTCAGCTCCTGTTTCTCCCTGTAGAAAAGTGAGGACCTTGCAGAGGTTGTGAAGGGAGGGAAAGAAAAGTACAGGGTGAGCTCAGCACGGCGCCAGGCACGCAGGAAGTGGCTGATACCCGTAAGATTTTGCTACTTGGCCCTAGGGCATATGAAAGTGGGTCAGAGTCAGGCCCTGCCCTCACAGCCCTCATGCTCTGGAGCGGAGATGAACACACTTTTTCCATGTAAGGTTAGAGAGTGCTGTATTTGCTTTACAGGCCATGTTACTGAACGTGGTAGTACCGAGCCCTGGTCCCAGATGTGAATTGAACTCACTACTACTGAACTCTGCAGTTGTAGTGTGACAGGAGCCACAGGTGAGACATAGGCGACTGGGCCTAGCTGTGCACCAATAAAACTTTATTTATAAAGTTGAGCAGAGCCATAGGAAAGTGCAAGTGAAATCGCTGCAACATGAGAAGGCATAGGTGAAGAGGGCAGGGCCATCAAAATCCTCCGGCTAAATCTGCAGAGGAGCCAACACCGCCCTCTGCTGCTGGACTGAAAGAGTAAGAAGACTGAGTGGGAGTGGCACAGAGACACAGGAGGATGGTGCCCTGCAGGCTTAAGAGTGGTGGGGGTTGAGAGGTGGGCCGGAAAGGGTTTTGATGGTCATTCTAAGCTAGGCGTGGTGGTACCAGCCTGTAATCCCAGCACAATGGAGGCTGAGGCAGGAAGATATGGCAAGTTCAAGACCAGCCTGGGCTACATTGCAAGTCCCTGTCTCAAACAAACAAATAAACAAAAAAAGAATGTCATTCTAAGGGGACTGGAGTCCACAGTGTAAGGTAGCCAAGAAAGGAGAATGACAGTTAAACTACGATGCCAGGAAGATGTACCAGCTCCAGGGCAGAGGGGACAGACAAGAGAGACAGTGGCTGTGACAGTGACAGCAGCTGGCACTTGCTTGGGACAGTTGTGGTTGGCAGTTGATGGAGCTCAGGTGATGAACCTGGGATCAAGGATCTGCCTAAGAGAACAGATGAAGACTCAGTCTATGAAACTAGGTCAGGACTCAGGAAGTGACCCCAGGACTGGGGCTCAGACTCAGACACAGGGATCAGGGCTCAGTCAATGCCACCAGACAGTGACTCAGTCTGTGATAAGAACTGGGTCTCAGTGTATGACACCCAGGTTTACAGTCTGCAGGGAGAGTGGTAATGGAGGATGAAACTAAGCCAAGGACAGAGTAAAGAAGAAACGGCGGGGAAACGTGGAGGCGACTTTGGCAAGGCTCGGTGTCCTGAGGGGTGGGAAGGAGGCAGGACTGGGCTTCTGGCCTGCTTACGGGGAGGACAGGGCAGTCACACCAGTAAAGGGAGGAGGGGGAGGAAGAGGAGGAGGAAAACTGAGAAGGTGCTCTGCGCAGCTCCGGGGGGGGTTGCACATGGGGAAATCGGGCGGCAACGACCAGTTAGCACTAGAGACAAAATGTGGGCTTTTGGTGGGGAGGGTTAATGCCCAATATTAGAGCTTGATGTGTGATGTCAGAATCAGAGCTCAGCCCATGCTTGGAACTGGAGCTTAGTCAAGTCTGGGATCAGAGTTCAATTCATATCTGGTACCAGGGCTCAGTCTGCTTCTGGGACCAGGGCTCAGTTGTGATCAGAGTTGAGGTTTAGCTTGTGGCACCAGAAAGGGAGCTGAGTCTATGACTCCAGGATTGGGATTCAGCCTATGACACTGGGTTTGGGGCTCAACTTGACTATAAGATATAGCAGTGTGTATAACACTGAGATCCAAGCTCAGTATATGACACCAGGATCAGGGCTCAACCTGTGACAGAAGAATGAAATGCCATCTGTGACACCAGGATTGGGGCTCAGTCCATGACATAAAGACTGCAGCTCAGTCTGCAAAACTAGGATCAAAGTCGAGTCTGTCACCAAGTCAAGCATTCTTGTTCCTGGGACATAGTCTTCTGTGAAATGACTAAACTCACCCCTGCCCTTCCACCTTCAGCCTCCGGATCCTAAAACTTCAGCATTCACCCATTCTTCATGCTCTGTGGGATTTGGAAGACCTCAGACCTCCCCCAGGGGCCTGCCCAAAGCAGCAGACAGATGCTGCAGCCTGTTCTGATTCCCCTGGGGGTACACCCCTCTCCCCAAGCTCCCATCAGCCTCCAACACCCACCCGTGCACCGCAAGCCTGCGCTGGGGCCCAGGCTCTACATGCAGCTGCACCAGAGAAAGCCTTGCCAGGGGCCTCGGTGGCAGTGTTTTTGCAACGGCCTTCCTGAGATACATAAATCCACTCAGCACAGAATGTATTCATTTGAAGTACTCCAACCACTGGTTTTCAGCACATGCCCAGAGTTGGGCAACCACAACCACATCAACTTTAAGATACTTTCACCACCCCAAGAGGACACTACCATCACCCCACAATCTCCATTTCCCCCAGCCCCTGGCAACCACTCACCTACTTCCTGTCTCCTGTGGATTTGCCTATTTTGAACGTTTCATAAGCTTTAGATGACATCTGGGTGCTTGTGACTGGCTGTGACTTAACCCGTTGTCAGGGTTCATCTATGTTTGAGGTATGTGGAATTTCCCCCTTTTCGTGGCTGAATAATACTCTACCCTGTGGATATACCACGGTTTGTATGCCCATTCATCCACTGGTAGGCATGTGAGATTTTTCCACCTGGCTGTGGTGGATAATGCCACCATGAGCAGAGAATGTTTTCCATTCCCTTAGGCAGGTGCCTAGGAGTTAGACTGCTAGGTTATGGGATAACCCCCTATGCTTACACTTTTGAGAAACTGCCAGGCAGTTTTCCAATCTCCTTGTTATTTTTGTATACATGCATGTGTGCACATGACTTCTTTTCGTTCATGTATTTATAGAGCATGTTTTTTTCTACCTTGGCTATTTTCTGCTGTCTTTGGTATCTCCTAAATGCGCCAGCAACTAGGTGTGCATAATTTTATCTTCGTGTGTGTGTGTGAGACAGACAGAGAGACAGAAAAAGAGAGAGAGAGAGAGAGGGAGAGAGAGAGAGAGAGAGAGAGAGAGAGACTGGGGACCATGCCCAGGGCATTTTTACTGAGCTACAGCCTCGGGTTTTTGTTTATTTTTTATTTGGAGGCAGGATCTCTCTAAGTCACTAAGCTATCCAGGCTGGGCTTAAACTTGTGACCCTCCCACCTTAGCCTTCCAGAGTGCTGGGATCATAGATACTCTTTTTCTTAAGGAAGTCCTCCCCACCAAAAATGTATGCGCTTCAAGCCCCCAAAACCTGGAGCAGTGTTTGTCACATACACAGCTGGGAGAAGAAACATGAAGTGGGACAACTTTGTCCCTGTCCCTGCCTCAGACCATCTCTGGCTGGACTGGGAGAAAGGTCGCTGTCCTCTCCCGGCTGTTAGCTGCCGTGGGTACAGGCAGGGAGGCCGCACCGAGTGTTTCCCCCACGCACACTGGGAGGGGAAACCCAGGGCGCTGTACGTAAATACCCTGGCTCGCTCGTCTAAAGCAGGACTTCCCCAGAACACCCGGACTGGGGTCAACAGAGCCACAGGAAGCCCAAGCTAGGAATGCACAGGAAGCTCAGATGGACCCCTAAACTGTCACGCTCTCCGAGCAGAGCTCTTGGCAGGTGATTGGAGCGTGGGGATTCCGCGCTCAGCAGTGGACGCCCCCTCTGATGAATCCACAGTTCAGGGCGCTGTTAGGAGGCGGGACCTGGTTGGAAGAAGCGGAAGAGGTGTTGCTGGAGGCGTGGCCTGGCCGGGCCTGTCCCTCTTTGGCTCCTCCCTTCCTTGGCTGCTTCCCACAGCCACAGTGAGGGCGGCTGTGCTCCGCCAGGCCCTTCTGCCAGGCGTCCTGCCTTGGAGCTGGCCACTGCGGACTACGCCGCGAGCTAAATGAACCTCTCCTCCTCCGTGTTGTGTGTGTTGCGTCTGTGCCTCGGCGATGAGGAAAGTTACCCAGACACCCCGCGCTTTCTAAAGGCGGCTTTCAGCCTCTCGCTCCCCACCTCTGCCTCACCGCAGGCGACCGCCTCGCTTACAGTGATGTGCTGGTCCCCGCACCCAAACCCGCCCCTCTCCTAAGCCTCCACCCTCCTCAACCCCGTCCTAGGCCGTTGTCTCCGGCCTCCTCTCTGTCGTTCAGGTCCTGCCTCACCCGATACCTTGTCCTGCTTTCCCCGCAGGTTCTGAGGCCAAGCCGTGTGTCCAGCCCTTTGACTCTGGAGCTGCAGCCTTGGCCACCAAGGGGGGCTGCGCACCCTGGAGACCCGAGGACCCAGATTTCTTCTCCACCATGCAGGACGAGCAGGCAGGTGTTGGCCGGGAGCGGAGGGCACCAGCGGCAGCAAGCACACTTTGCTTAGCACCAGCCTCTTACGTGACACTTTGCATGCACCGTCTTAGGGAGCCCTCGTCAAGATGCAGCAAAGGAGCTGTTATCCTGCGCCACAGGCGAGGAAACTGAAAACCTTTCTACAATCAGAACAGGAAGGAAAGGAAGGAAGGATGGATGGATGGACAGGTGGATGGGACAGGATGGAACAGGACTGGTGGGTGGATGGGATGCATGGGACAGATGGACAGATGGACAGATGAGACGGATGGATGCATGGGATGGATGGATAGTTGGATGGCCTTCAACTAGCAGAAATCCTCCTGCCTCAGCCTCTCCAGTGCTGGGACTACAAGCATGCAGTGAGATGTGAGATTTTTAAATATATATTTGCATAGACAGGAGATATCTTGGCAAAGGGACCCACGTCTAAACACAAACTTTTGAATGGAAGAAAAAAACAATCACCAAAAACATCATCCATTTTGAATGGATGGGAAAAAGCCCACCATCCACCCATAAAGAAGAATAAACTTGACTCGTTTATAGGAAATGGAGGCACCTTGAGACCATGATACTCAGTGAAATAAACCAGACACCAGGGCGTAAATAGCTCATGGTTTCTCTTCTAAGAGAAGCCTGGAGTCTGGATAAAGAGCCGAATAAGCTGAGTGGTGGAAAGCAGGGAGGGGGCCTGTGCAGAGGAAGGGGTCTTGGCTGGAGGAGCGGGGCAGGAGGAGCAGGGAAGGAGAACCAGAAAGGGCTAAAAATACCCCAGAACACCCATGTGTGTTTCCTGTGCGAGTCACACTCAGCCTGAAGGTCATCTTAGGCCCTATTTTTAGAGCCTCAGCATTTTGACTGCGACCTGTCACGAGATCAGGTGTGGAATTTTCCACTTGTGTGTCACCATGGCCGCGCTCAAAACATCTTTGGAGTGGTCCGGTATCGGGTTTAGGGGTTAGAGAAGTCAGTCTGAAGTCACTTTTTTACAGGGCAAAATGAGACCAGGGAGACAAGGTGCTTGGGCTGGCTTTGCGGGGTGATCTGTGTCCAGCGGACAAGATGAACGGTGGTGTCGACTTTTGAAAATAGAAATGTATCTGTGGAGTATCTAAGCGTGCCAGTGGGGACTGCCTTCAGGAAGTGGGGTTCCTGGGAGGCTTGGCCTCTGGGTTTGGCTCGAGGAGCTCGTTCCTCCGACATCCTGCAGGTGCAGCCAGAGGAGCGTGGGCTGAGCTCACGGGGCCCCAGCGCCTGGATCCCCTGCTCCCTCGCCTGGGAAACGCGGGGCAGGACAGGCTCGAGCTTTCAGCCAGATGCACAGCAGCCCCTACTCTGCATACCTGCTGCAGGGAGCTGGGACAGCCTCTGTGGGCTGCAGCCGCACCCCCCAGCATTGGCCCAGATCCCCCTGCTTCCCAGGAGGGAGCCCAGGGCGAGGAGGGAGGCCGCAGCCCAGCCCAGAGGCTGTCCGGATGTGTTTATATTTACTGGCAGATGAAAACCAGAGGCACCGAGGAGACTGCGCTGCGGGGTGGCGGTGGGAACACAACAGCACAGGAATCAGCGGGAGGTTGTCCGGGTGCAGAGGACAGGGAGGGGGGTTGTGGGGGAAGGTGAGCACCGAACGCAGGCTGCCGGGAAGCAGGAAAGCGAAGCCACCTCTCCTAGCAGCAGCCGGAGTTGTGCGTATTTAGAAAGAGACCAGAGAAGCAGGCACTGGAAGGACAAAGTAAGGAAGAGGAGGCACAAAAGGAGCAACTATGGAAATAGAAGGGAAACGAGGGCAGAAAGGAGGGCCAGTGGGTGTGGTGGTGCACACCCATAATCTCAGCACTGGGGAAGCTGAGGCAGGAGGATCTCCATAAGTTGGAGCCCAACCTACACAATTTAACAAGACCCTGTCTCAAGATGAAAAAAGTTTAGAAAGGGCTGGGGATGTAGCTCATTGCAAAAAGCATGACTTCAATCCCCAGAACTGGGGGGGGGGAACAATAAAAATAAAGAGAGGGACTAATGTGCAGACGCTCATGTGGGTGAAGCGCCCTGCCTACCCCCAAGCAGGTGCAAACATTTCCCTCTGCCTCCTGCTGGTTAATATCCGTAGCAGAGGCCAGGTGTGGTGGCACATTTCTGTAATCCCCATACACAGGGAGGCTGAGGCAGGAGGGTCATAAATTCAAGCCCAGCTGGGCAACTTAGTGAAACTCTGTCTCAAAAGAAGAAATTTCAAAATGTCTGTGGATGTAGCTCAGTACAAAGGCCCTGGGCTCAATCCCCATTGCCAAAAAAAGGAAAAAATGTAGATGTCATAAAAATAGTGCGTAGCCGAACGTAATGGCACATGCCTGTAATCCCAGCACTGAGGAGGCTGAGGCAGGAGGATCGTGGCCAGCCTGAGCTACAAAGTCAGTTCAAGAACAGCCTGAGCTGCATAGTGGGTCTCTGTCTCAAAAAGACAAAAAGAAGAAAAAAATAGTGTACAAACTGACCTTCAGGCTGTGGGTGTACCACATGTATGACATAAATCCATTGTATGTTTAGACTTGACCCCCATCCTCACAATATCTCATCACATATATGTAAATATCCCAAGATATGGAGGAAAAAGCCCAAACTCCAAAACACTCCTGAGGCGCCTCCAGCATTTCGGGTAAGGCATGCCCAAACTGTAGTCATTACTTAAAAGTGGGGTAACCTACTTATTGTGCATCACCTTGCAAGATTTTTAAATTTTAAAAAATACTGCTTTAAGCTGGGCGTGGTGGTGCAGGCCTGTCCTCCCAGCACTCAGGAGGCTGAGGCGGGGATTGCCAGAGTTCAAGCCCAGCCTGGGCTACGTAGCAAAACCCTGTCTCAGAAAGAAGGAAACCCAGCGAGGTGCTGTGCCAGTGCAGGCTCAGAAAGGAGGCAGGGAACTCAGACTTCCGGGCCCTCTGGGGGACCGGGTGAGGCCTTGAAGGCCAAGGCTGGACAGAGCACTGGTGGGACGCCCCTCTCCCCTGCCTGCTGCGATGAGGCTGAGCCCTGGCTGGACAAGAGAGGACCAGCAGGATTGGGTGCTGGGGAGCGGGGACCTTGCACCCAGGAGACCCCAGCCCTCCCCCTTCCTTGGTCAATCAATGCCTTCTCTGCCACCTGCAGGAAGACGGTTTTGCAGAGCAGCTCAGTGAGAGCATGGAGGACCTAAGCCTGGATTTGGGGGCCCTGGAGGGCAGCGAGTATCTCCAGGACCTGGGCCTAGGGGCCCCTCTCCACAGCCCATCTGGAGGGGCCTTGGGCAACAGCACCCCAAAGGCAGAAGCTGAGAGAGACTCACCCTTTTCGAGCTCGGCGGGGGCCCAGATCCTGGTGCGGAGACGCAGCTGGGAGAGGTCTCGGAGCTGCTCGGAGAGCTGGCAGAGGTCAGGCCCCGCCCTTCCTGCACACTTCCCACAGGGTACCCTGGGACTGTGAGGTCCCTGGCAGAGCCAGGTCTTGGTCACACTTCAGCTTGCCGGTGTATGTCTGGCTCTAGGGCCACCGGGGGGCCTGCACTATGAGAGGGAGCACGCGCACACATGTGCACGCGCAAACACATGCATGCATAAACACACACATGCGTGTGGACACACAGGTACACACATACCTGCAGCCACAAACACAGAGCCTCGTAGTTGCCCAGGTCCTTGTACTCACAGACTAACAGACATGCATGAGCCCACACTGAAAACCGCAGAAATACGCTGAAGTCTGAGACAGCCCAAAGAGCGTGCACTTGCCCGTGAGCACGGGGTGTACACAACCGTGCTCACCCTCAGATTCACACACTCACTGTGAGACGCCCACAGGCCTATCGGGTCTGGGCTGCGTTTTTGTTTTTATTTGCAGTGCTGGGGATGGAGCTTGAGCTCCAGCTGTTCACACTGGGCTCCATCCCCAGCCCTTCCCTTTGTTTTTTAATTTTAATTTTGAGACAGGGTCCCACTAAGTCCCTAAGTTGCTTAAGCTGGTCTTAAATTTGAAGTTCTCCTGCGGCACACCGGGTTCACACACTCCTTGCACAAATGTGCAGAAAGCCACAGGTACACTTTGATCAAAACACACCTCTGTGCCTGGCCCCCTGTGCCCCACAGCACTGGTACCTGACAGTGGAACAGGGCATCAGCCACCTCCCCCACGCCATTTCCCTCAGCCCTGGCAAGTCACCCCAAATGGGAATCCATGGATGCAAAAGGGGTGAGTCTGCAAAACAGACAAGGCTTTGGCCAATCTAACTGGCCTCTTCTCTCTCCCCACCCCTCCAGCTGATGTAGAGGTGTCTGACCTCAGGGAGGTACAGACCCGCCCTGACCTGAGTAGACCCCTGCCTGCAGCCTCTTCTCTTCCCACAGGCTCGGCTGTGACCCCCCGCCTGGTGATGAGAACCCCTGCCTCACCCGGACGCTGGCCAGTCTCGCTCTCAACCTGTCAGAAGAAGGGCTGAAGACCTGGACCCAAGAGTGTCTGTCCGGGGTTGGGACTGCAGCGGAACACTCGGGCAAGGTGAGCACCACCAGCACCCACCCGACAGCATCCGGAAGCCGGCACTGCGAGAGGGAGGGAGCTCCACCCCTGACACTAGCAGGACTCCCTGAGCATGGGGCAGGTGAGGGAGGGTCCACAGTGTGGCCATGGCCCAGCATCTCCAGGCCCTGGGTTTGATCCCCAATCTCCCGTTTTCTTTTGCACTAAACAAGCTCCCGTGGCTATTTATACACCGCTGCAGACCCGATACATTATGAAGAGGTTTGCTAGGCACGTGACTCTGGCGCTCTAAGGTGCAAGACCTGCATCTGGAGACCGCGGCAGCCTCTGTGCTGGCAGAGCCCCAGGGCAGTGCAGACATCCCCTGGCAAGAGACAGGAGGGGTGTGCCCCCCATCTCCCTCCATCTCTTCATAGAAAGCCACCAGGGTTTAACCATGGGAGACCCCACTCTGATAACCCTAATCTGGGGAGAGGTTTCCTCACCCTGTGGCTCCATTGTGGCTTGGAGGGCCTGGCTGTGTGCGTGGTTGGTGTGTTTTGGGCAGGGTGTCTGCTGGGTGCTCTGGCCAGAAGATCCTTGCCAGTGACCATGATCCATGGGGAACCCTGTTCCTGTGGCTCTGTGTCCGAGGCTGTAGTTCACAGCCCGTGCTGAGGCTGGTGTGGCCAGAACCGGGACCAGGGCCAGAGCTCAGGGAAGCCTGTTTTCCGGTTCTGTGGATGTGGCCGTGGCCATGCACAGCTGTGAGCCTCTGCCTGCAGCCTGGCCACCTCCCAGGCTTATAAGATGCTTCTGTCCCCAGGACAGTGGTAGCCTGGAGAAGAGAGGGAGGTCCAGGTCGGCACCCCTGGCCTGCGAGGAGATCAGCTCCCTGGAACTCGCTCTGCACTCGGAAGCAGCGCCTGCAAGAGGTGACCCAGCCTGCGCGTCCCCTCCCTTCAAAATGGGCCCAGCAGTGGGGCAGACAGGAGGGCCCAGCTCCTGGGGCCATAGCTGGGCCTCAAGAGAGAACAGGGCTGGGGGACGGGGGCGGGCTCCCCTGCTGTGTCCCGCAGGTCCAGGGAAGCGATGCAGCCTCCAGCATCCCATACGCCCTTGCCAGGGCTTTGTGTTCTCTTTCTCTGTCTGCCTCTTCCTCTATCTCTGCTTTTTATTTTTTTATTTTCCCCCTGTTCTGGGGATTGAACCCAGGGTCTTCATACAGAGCTAAGTCTCTAGCCCTGTTTATTTATTTTAATTCTGAGACAATGCCTTGCTAAGTTGTCCGTGCTGGGCTAGAATTTGCCATCCTTTTGCCTCAGCCTTCCAGAGTGATGGGGCTCCGGGCAAGCACTCTGCTTCTCTTCTTTGCTCCCTCTTTGCCTCCAAATCTCTATCCTAAGAGCTCGCACCTTTCCCGTGTCAGGCAGACGCGCTGTGTAAACCCGAACTGGCCACTGTCTGGCAGCTCTTAGAGCTTTTGTGGTTCCCTCTCATAAGAACGTACAGAAGCCTGGCATGGTGGTGCACACCTCTAATCCCAGCTATCTGGGAGGCTGAGGCAGGAAGCTCACAAATTCTAGGGCAGCCTGAGCCATTTAGCAAGATCTTCTCTCAAAAAGTAAGGAGGGCTAGGGCTCAGGGTCGGAGCACCACTGGGTTCAATCCTCACTTCTGCAAATTAATTGACTGAGTGATTGATGAGTTAATTAATGTTTTAAAGGCACAATAAGCATATCTCGGTGGGGCCATTGGGAGAGTCTCAGGTGTTGGTGATGCGCTGGGACACCTCTGTCCCTGCTGTCTGTCCTCTCCCCCATCTTATCTTCAGCAGTGATGGGTCCTGCCTGGGAAGTGTCCATTCCTGCAGGGGATGCGGAGGACAGTCACAGGCTGGACGCTCACACCTGTACCCCTACTCTGGGGCTGCTTCCAGGCCTCGAACCCCCAGAACTGGAGAGCCTAGAGAAGGACCATGTGGAGCCGGACCATGTGTGAGTGTCCCTGCCGTGGTGGGGTGGTGCCCCAGGGACGGGGGTGGGGGAGTCCTGCTTATTGTGAGTGACCCGGAGGGACCCGCCACCCTGCCACTTAGCCCCTACAACTGGAGCTCCTGCCCCGTACGCCCCTCCCCAGGAGAGTCCAGGCCCAGGACTGGGTCTCCACGAGGCATGGGGGAGGTGGGTGGGGTCCGAGTTCGAGCTGCGTGGTCTTGGGGGTGCTTGTCTTGGGGACTGGGTCAGTAACGCGGGCGCCTGGGGGCTGCCCTGGGCCCACTCCTGCTGCAGGCTGATCGTCCAGCAAGTGCTTCAGGAACTTCGCCTGTACCACGGGTAAGCTGTGGGAGCCGGGTGGGGCAGAGTCCAGGGACAGGTTGGGGTGGGAACAGGGTCGAGACAGGCTGGGGAGACGGCAGGAAACATCTGGGGACAGGCCCGAGGGGAGACAGGCAGGAGAGGACAGGTCAAGGCCCCTTGGCCCAACCCTTCCCCTTCTAGCGTCTCCAGAAAGGGTCAGAGACAGCGCGTTCAGCGACCCCTGTATGCCCACGTGGCGCAGCCCCACGCGTGGTAGCTCAGTCCTGGACGCGACCTCTGTGTCCACCCACATCCGGATGACCCGAGAAAGAGAACGTGCCTTAGGCTCATGGAGTACTGCTCTGCGGCGAAGAGGGGTAAACTCGAGAGTCATGCTTGGGAAAATGGACGCTCCCCCAGACCATAATGTTAGATGACACAAATCAGACAGGGGCCATTGGCTGGAACATCACGCGGTTTCTCTTATATGAGATACCCGGAATGAAAACGAAGAGTGAGCAGAAGCTAGACCCTCAGAAGTAGAGAGACGGCTCCCACGGGGGAGGGACGGGGGGGCGGAGAGGTGGGGTGCAGGGAGGGGTTGGGGTGCGCTCGGGAGGAGGGGCGCGGGCCGGTGGAGGGCTGAACGGATGTGGGTACAGGAGGGGAGGAAACGCGGTGGAGACGGGAGGGAGAGGTGCGGGGAGGCGAGTTTGGGAGCCGGCCATGGGGACAGCCGTAAGGAAACAGCTATGAGGGACAGGCGGGGGACAGCTGTGGGAGTAATACCCAGGTTCGGGCATGAGGAAGGCCAGGCGCAGCGGGAGAGAGAGGGATGGGGTGGCGGAGAGCAGCCCTGGAGAGCAGCGGCTGCCCCCTGCCCGGCGGACACCCTGGGCAGTGGGGAGGACGTGCCTCTTTCCCAAGCTCTGTCACCACTGGGAACTGTCCTGGCTCCAGCTTTGTCGGGAGAAGCTGTCGCTGTCACTGCGGCTGCTGGGAGCCTGTCCAGAGTCGGGGGCCAGCTCGCGCTTGGGCGGGGTCTGGGATGCGGTCCGGAGTGCTGTCCACCGCGGAGGCCGTGGGACGCGGGTCCTGAGCGAGGGAGCGCTCCTGACCCGTGGTCCGCCCTGTCCACCCTGCAGGGCCCGGCAGAGGGCTCGCCTGGCCGCCAGCCCCGGAGCCGCTCCCGCCAGCCTCACCTGGTTTGAATTCCTGTCCGAGTGAGTCCATAGCTGCACGGCCGGGCACTTCGGGCAGATTGGGGCTGGGGGCACAGGATGGGGCGGAGCGGGGCGGAGGTCTCTGACTCCCTCAGTTACTCCTTCAACAAACACTAGTGGATGTTAGCAGCGGCCCAGGAGCCGCGTGGGCCGGAGGAACCGGTCTCTCTCCAAGGCCGAGGCTCTGCCAGGCCTGGCGCCTCTGTGGCTCCTGGGTTTTATACATTTTTGTTGAACGAGTCCCTGGGATCCAGGGGGCATTGGTAGGAGGAGCCAGATAGATAAATGGGCGGGGCTTAGAGGCCCTTTAGACCTGGCCTGGGGCTGAAGAGTAGGAATTAGAGGCTGAGGTCAGAGGTGGACAGAGCGGATTTCCAGCTTGGTTTGGAACCTCAAGCTTGAAATCGGTCGTGTTTCATTGCCTTTTGCAAAGCCAGTACCCTCAGCTCCTGGAACTTTGCAGACATCTTTGACTGTTTGTTGAGTGACTATGGGAGGGTGGGCAGGAGGGAAGAAGGGAAGGAGTCAGGGGTCCACAGAAAGGGTAAGGCAGGAGTAGGAGGCCTGAGATCCCAGGGCAATCTCGGAGTGACCTCTGGCTCTGCAGACTGGTCCTCATCAAGCCTTCCCACCCTCTAGGAGCGAGGATGGCGCCCCCAAGAGTGAGAAGACCTTCAAGAGCACCCGGGTGAAGCGGAGTCTGAGCTCCCTCCGCAGCCGGGTCACCAGGCAAAAGGAGAAGGTGGGGGACTGGGTTAGGGGAGCTGTGGGGAGACCCCCACTTCTGCTGAGGCTGGGGCTCAGGCCAGGGCCACCCCACTGCAGAGGGCACCCTGACACCCAACCATCCCACAGGGGAAGAGCCCGGCGCAGCTGAAAGACAAGGCCCAGGACATCAGGGACAAGTGGGAGTGTGTCCACGGGCACCAGCTGGCCCGGGGGACCTTCACCAGCCACTCCAGCTGCCCACTATGCAGCAAGCCCTGCCTGGGCCCGGGTGAGTCCTGCACCCCAGTGCGCCCGCCGCCACCTACTCCCCTCCTGCTTCACCCTCTTTGGCGAGTCTTGTTCCATTTCATCCTTCCCCATAGGGACGGCTCTAGCAGGGCTCTCCCAGGGAAGCAGGGATAGGTCACCATGGACAGAGGCCCTAGGGAGATCTCAGAACTGGTGGCATCTCTTTCAGTCTCCGGTCTTACTGCTGCAGGGACCCAGTCTTATTGGAGTAGGGGCCCACACTACCCCAGTGTGATCTCATCTCTAAGTACACCTGCCAGGACCTTATTTCCAAATAAGGTGGCCCTCTGAAAAATGGGGAGGAAGGCTAGGACTGGCCCTCTGAAAAATGGGGAGGAAGGCTAGGACTGCGAGGACAGCATGTGATTGACAGGAGGCAGTTTCACCCCTAACGAGCGGATTTCCACCCCTAGGGCTCTCTGAGGTTGTGGGGTGGGTGTGGCAAGGGTCTCTGCTCAGAAAACTGTACTAAGAAGCCAGGTGTGGCGGTGTGCGTTTGTGATTACAGCACTCTGGGAAGCTGAGGCAGGAGGACACTGTGGAGAGCTGCCCCAGCTACTGTAAGATGCTGAGTAGGGTGTCTGGCATCTTCCCATTAGAGATGCCAATAGCACCCACCTCACCTTACAGGGTAACAACCAAAACTGGCTCAAGGCAAGGCGTGGTGGCACACACTGGTAATCTCAGTGCCTTGGGAGGCTGAGGCAGGAAGATTACAAGTTTGGGGCCAACTGATGAAGTTTAGCAAGACTCTCATAAATAAAATCATAACATGAAACAGGCTGGGGAGGTAGCTCAGTGGTAGAGTGCTTACCTAGTATACCCAAGGCCCCAGTGTTCACTACCACAAAGAAGCAGTTTCAAGCCATTACCAGATGTCTCCAGCCAGGGGCACGATCCACCCAGTGAGACCCCACAGCTAACAAGATGGGCATTTTGCCCAAGGTGGCCTGGATGGCAGTGCAGGGACGGCGGCATCTCCACCCACAGTGACTGCGTGGCACTCGGGCTGCTGTCGTGTTGTGTGGTGCTGTGAGGTCCTTTGTGGTTTGCCACAGGGAGCGTCCTGCTTTGCTTGGCATCCTTCCCTCTCCTGCAGGCTTTGCTGGGTCTGCTGTGGGCACCGGATCTCAGTAGCAGGCGGGAGGCTGGCGGCAGGCAGAGAGAACCGGAAATGCAGGCTCTCGGATGCCTGCTCAGAGCCACGCCCCAAGCCTGCTCCCAAGCATCCTTGTGCAAAGAGCACTGGGCAGAGAGAGACCCTGGCTTCGGACCTCGCTGCTGGCTCCTCGCCTACCAGTATTTTCATTTCTCTTCCTACTTTTTGAAAAGAACCTGAGGTCTTTGTCCAGATGGCCCTTGAACCAGCAGCCTACTGCTACCTAGGGATTCAGAAGCGCTCAACCCCAGGCCCCACCCCAGATAGATTTGAGAGAATTTGCTGGACCTGGGGGCCCACGCCAGTCATCTGAGCCCTCTTGGGAGCCTGAGGCAGGATGGTCAGGAGTTCAAGACAAGCCTGGACCACAGAGTGAGACCCAGTCTCAAAATAAAAAGGCTGGGGTGAAGTTTAGCACTCCCTGGGCTCAGTCTCCCAACACACACACACACACACACACACACACACACACACACACACACACGAATTTGCATTCTAACAAGCTCCCCAATGGTGTGGAGCCCTAGGTGCTACCCAGGGCAGGCTTCAACCTCTGTGCTATTGGTATCTGTGGCTGGGGAGTCTCTGCCCTGAGGTGGATCCGAGGGTGCTGGATGGCATCTCTGGCCTTGAAGCCTACAACCAGAGATCATGCCTGATTGGGTCCCTTCTGACCCAGGCGCCAGTGTTCAGTCCAGGCATCTGCAATTCCCTTAAACTTTTTTTTTTTTAAAGCCATATTCTCACTATGCAGTCCAGGCTTGAACTCACCGTGTAGCCCAGGCTGGCCTCGAACTCACAGTGATCCTCCTGCCTCAGCCTCCCCAGTGCTAGGATTATGGGCGTGCACCACCATACCCGGCTCCTTTAAATACTTTTGATGTCCCAGTCTCAGGAGCACTTGTGGTCAAATCCAGCCCACTGCTTAGCTTTCTGTTTGGTTTTTGATTATGGCCTGCAAGCTAAGAATTCATTTTAAAAACTGTACAGGTTAAGAACTGTTTTGGGACACAGGCACAGGAGCGTGTGGCCCAGGTCTTGCTGGAGCAGAGTTTGCAGGTAACCATGGCAGAACAGCAGCTGGCGGCCTTCAGAAATATTTACTACAGGCTCTTTACAGAAACGACTTGCTTACCTCTCCGCTGGGAAGCAAGCAGGCAAGCAGACCCAGCGGGTGGCGGACTGTAGCCTGCCATGGATCAGAAGAGCCCTCACAGACGCACCCTGATAGACAAGGGTCCGGCAGTGTCGGGTTTCCGAATGTCCCAGCAATCCCAGAAGTCCTCGCTCAGGCTGAGGTAATGAGGACAGTGGGTAACATCACTCCTCCTGGGTCTTCTTCCCCCAGCCGCTTCTCCACTCACCCTTCCTGCAGGGCTGTAAGACCGACACTCCGTCCCACACTTCTGTCCCTCAGGATGAGGAAAGTGAGGCCTGATGACTTTCTTTTTCTTCTTTGAGAAAGGTTGTGGTGTGTTTCCCAGGCTGGCCTCAAACTCAGGTCCAAGCGATCTGCCCTTCCTGCCTCAGTTTCCCAAGTAGCTCACCACCACACCCAGCTAGAAGCTCTCACCCAAGTCAAGGTTCAGACTCAGAGTCCAAGCCCCTCATGAGAAACTCACTGCCTCATTGTGGCATTGAACTATTTGCAGTACACTTTTAATTCTAGATTGACAGAAAAGTGCCAAGAGAGAAGCGTCCCTTTAAGTCCTCCGCCCAGCTTCTCCACACATTAAAATCTTTTTTTATATTTGATTTTATCTTTTTAAAAAAATCTTTGAAAAATGTTGTATTAGTACATTTTGGTGATTCATAGTAGGTACATTCATCAAGGGGAATTGGTGGGGTTTTTTGTTTTTGTTTTGTTTTGTTTTGGTCTTTTGAGACAGGGTCCCACTATGTAGCCCAGGCTGGCCACAAACTCAAGGAGATCCTCCTGGCTCAGCCTCCTGAGTGCTGGAATTACAGGCATGCGTCACCATACCTGGCTGGAAACTAATATCTTAATCCTTTTTCCTTCTCCCCTCCTACCTCTCCTATCCCCAAGCCCCATTCCCATCCTCTCAAAGACCCAACTCTGATTCATTGATCTTTTGAATTGTGGTTTTAGCCCCAATTTAATTAATTTCCACCCTGATCTTCATGGTTTCTTTCTTTCTATTAATTTTAGACTTGGGTTGTTCTTGTCTTTCTAGGACCTTGAGGGGCATCGTTAGGATGCTCACTGTGACGCCTGCCTCTGTTCTTTCTGTGTAGTATTTACAGCTGTAACCTTCCCTCTTAGCATTGCTTTTGTGTTTCCTGTAGAAACGATCTGTGATACCGGGTTTCGATATCATCTCATTCTAGGAAGTCTTTCATTTCTTCCCTGACTTCTTTTGGGATCTCCTGATTACTCACTAGCACATTATTTAAGCTCTGCACACATTATCATCTTACACAGCTCTGGTCCATTGGTCTCCATTTAAGAAACGTTTGTTCAGTGCTATGTTGCAGCCTCAGGCCTCACTTAGATTTTGTGTTTTGCTCATTTGTTTGTTTCTCCTTAGATCCAATTCAAGAAACTACATTGTCTTTAACGGGACCCTTAGCCTACGGAGGATTTCCCCAGCTTTTCCTCTTTTCCTGGGTGTTTTCGAGAAGTAGCAGCCAGGGGTCTGGTACCACACGCCCCAGTCTGGGTTTGTCTGGTATTTGGCCACTGCAGACAGGGTGCTGGGCTTTGAGGCCTTCTTGTCTTACTGTACGGGCGTACAGGCTGTGATGCCAACCCTAATAACTCGGTTACGGCAACATCTCCCAGATAACTGCTTTTTCCGTTTCCCCTTCTGTTCTTTGGAAGCGGATTGTGACATTCAACCTACTTGTGGGGTGGAGGGAATTGAGTTCTTCCTTCAGAAGGCTGCATTGAGTGTTTGAGATGGAATGCTTTGATTTCTGGCCTCCTTTGAGATCCAGGAAGATTGCATTTGTGTTAGAGAAGCAATGTGGGCGGCCTGTAGCGAGGTCCCCGGTGCATAGGGCAGTGGGATCGTGTATCATCTCTCCCGCCTTCCCCTGCCCCCTCCCCTCCACCACAGCCTCACCACCTATTGTCCAAGGCCTTTCCACCTGTAAGGAGGCATGTTGGCCCTGAGATCATCACCTTAGCCCTGCGCTGTAACCATGGCCCCGTCATACCTGTGTCAGGAGGCAGGTGGCACCCAAAGACCTGTGTGGTCTTCCCAACAGGCTGACAACAGGCACTACCGAATCTTCACAGTCCTAGGCCTCTGAGGGGCATCAGAAGCCAGACATTACCATTACCATCTGGCCTGTAGAGCAGGGATCTTCAACCTTCTGGGCACCCACAATGCAGGGTGTGGTGGGGGTGGTTTGCAGAGATCCAGCTACATTACAGAGCTGTAAAAGACAGTGAGCTTCTCTCACTCATCTCCTGGGCTCAGCCCAATTCCTAACACGGTACTGCCCGTGGCCCGGGGTTGGGGCTCCCTGCTGTAGCAGAATAGGCCTGGCAGCATCTTAAGCAAACAGAGAACGGGTCTGCTCCAGGGGATGACCTCTCTCCTATCACTCAGCCACCCCAGGCTCTGTGACCCAGCTGCCCTGAAGTCCTCTGGCTGCCAGGGACCTCACTGGCACCTTGCTCCCCTGCGCCATCCTGCAACTTCCTTTTCCATCTTCTTCTGAGCCTTTAAACCCCAGCTCCTGCAGCAGGCCTGAATAAGGGTATATGACTGACTCTCTGAGTGTCTCAGAAGCCAGTCTCTCCTAGATGGGGGCTGTTAAGCCCCGCCTCCTGGGGGGACATTTTGGCAGTGTCTGAAGCATTTTTGGATGGATAAAAGATGAAAGACACCTCTGCTCGCTGGTAGGTTCCTTGAGAAAGTTGGTTTCTGTATTTAAGGGGATAATTGTGTCAACCTGAAGGTTCTGTAACTTTGGTTGGCTGCAGACTTGAGGTCCTTCCACCACCCTTCCTGCTTAAAATCTTCAGTTGCTCCCCATTGCCTTTGACATAAAATGCAAAAGCCACAGCGATTCCGAGGAGGACCATTTCTCCACCTCTTGAGCCCTCTGAAGAACCTGGGCTGTGACCTCTGACCTCCCGATTTGCAGTGTCTGATGAAGTATGTCTGGATGTTTCTGGAACCCTCAATTTCTTAGACATGCTCCCTCTTGACCGTGAAGATTGGACTTAAACTTTCTGTGGGTAGTCACTTGGGGGACCCCACCCCTGAGCATCTGCATTAAGACTCTTACCAACCTATTGTTCTTGTGCTGACGTGGATCTGCAGTCTGTTTGAGCAGCCTGGACTTGGCCTGGCTGCCTGCTGGTTTCTGCCCACCTGCCCCACCTGTGGGCCACCTGGGCTGGACCTACAGCTTCAAGACTGGAAGGTCTGATGTCACCTGGGAGTGAGGAACTGAGCATGGTGTTGGGGCAGTGTCTGCTGTGTCCACAGGTGTCCACTAACAGCACCTGTGTGGAGCATGGGGGAGGGTCTCCAGCGTGCATTTCAGACTCCAAACATTTGCTTGCAGACATCCGACAGCATCTGAATTGCAGGTATGCTTTGGAAGCTTACAAAGCATTGCAGTACCTGGTAGTTCCCATGTAGGGTCTTGATATGTTTGTGGTTGTCCTAAAGCTTATTTGTGGATACGGGATGGCTCCTAGGCGGGAGTGTCTGGTGCCTTTGGAATATTTGGCCTGCTTTCTCGGGTTCTGAAAGTTTGGGGGTTTCTGATGGAACTCTCTGAGGTGTCTGGTGTATTTGTGAGTGCCTGGAAAGCCGTTCTGAGTATTCAGTGGTACCAGCCCCGGTGTCTATGTGTTTGGGGTGTCTGATGGTATTATACTGGGGTGTCTGAGGCCACCTGAGAGGTGCATGACTCATTTTACCCGCCTTCCTGTAACCTGTGTTGCCCCTCAGCAAGACTCTACCCCTCAGCTTCCCTGCCATCAGCCACATCTCCTTTATGCGCCAGCTCGGGCAAGGTTTCCCAGTGCCTGCTGACACTCCCTTGTCCCCCCCTACGTCCTCCAGAACGGCTCTCCACTGTCCCCGCAGGAACCCCTCGTTAGAACTGCTCCTCACGCAGAACCCTGCTGACCCTACAAACGCTCCTCACTCCACCGCCTCCCTCCCCAATTCCACTAATATCCCAGGTCTGCACTTGAGGGTCCCCAGGTCCCCAATTCCACCGATACCCCAGGACGCCGAGACACCCCTCCAGACCACTCATCTCTGACGCTCTCAACTTTGCCATACCCTCGGAACTCCCTCCCCAACTGCACTAATCACCAATCGACCCCACAAACGTCCCCCCCTCTTTACCCCCCAGGTGCCGCCCATCTTCAATGACAGCCAGGATCTCAACCGCACACTCACAAAAATACCCAGTCCCCACTGGCCCCCCGCAGGGGACGCCCTCGCACTCACGAGGCCCCGTCCTTGAGCACCTCAGCGGCACACAGCCCACACGCACCTTCCGCACAGTTTGGGACCCAGCCTAAGGCCAAGTCCCAGGCGCAGGGGACAGCCTAGGCCACGCCCCCTCCCCGGCACGCCCCCAGGGGCTGCGCCTGCGCGCTCGCCCTGCGCGACCTCCCGCTTCCGGTTCTGCGCTGCGGGCGTCTGTGTACCAGCGGAGACCGGGCAGAGGCGGCGAGGCCAGAATAGCAGCGGAGCGGGCGGAGAGCTGTCTGCAGGGGACCCGGCAGAGGTGAGGGAGGCGGGGCAGCGCCGAAGAGAACAGGCATGGGAGGGAGGCTACCGTCGTTCACGGGCCGTTCTAGTGCACCAGCCCCCAGACGCTACCCCAGGCCTCCCGCCAAGGGCCGCGGTGGAGCCCTCCAGGCAGGTGGACGGGCGCTCGGTTTGCAGCCGCCCCTTGATCGCGTGGGGCTGGGTGGCCAATGAAGGGTGCAGACGAGCAGAGGAGCCCCCCAGCCCCGTCCGATCGCTCACCACCCTGGGGCGCCGCAGCCTCCCTCCCTGAGGAGGGGAGAAGGTCACACCGGCTGCACCCTCTTTGTGCTGATTCGGGGGCCTGGGGCAGGACCAGGGCTGGAGCGATGCACGCAGCGACCAGCCCCGTAAGGCTGCAGGCCTCCCAGGGGCTGCTGACCGCAGGAGCAGGTGACCTCCCTGCCCGGAGCTCCCTGTCGGATACACAACTTCGCCAAGTGGGCGTGCGCTGGGGCTTCCCGACACCTCTCGAGAGTCTTTCTTGGCGAAGAAGATCTCAGCGAGTTCGGCGCAGTTTTCTGGGGCTTTGGGCTTTGCATGTTTCGTTGGGATGACTTTTTAAGATAATCCAGGTAAATGATTAATCCTAGGGAAATAACGTCCCGAGCGTAGTCTTGAGTGTCACACGTCAGACCTGGCTCTGATCCCAGGTCTCCCACCTCGCAGCAGCGCGGACATCTCACCGAGCCGGTGGCTTCCTCATTGAAACTGGAATAAGAGTTGCTTCGGGGGATCTGGCGAGATAAGGTGCGTGAAGCGCCTGGGGTACAGCGAATGCTCGATAAATGTTATATAATCCGTGCTTGCGGACCTGCGCCTAGGCCTGTGTTTCTAGGTTGACATTCCAAGTAATAAAGAGGCCAAGAATTTGGGTATATCAGGTTGTTGTTTGCACTGAGTCAGGGTTTAACATTTGTCAATCGCTTGCTGTTTCTGTGGGTCACTAAGCCCTTCGGAGGAAAAAAAAAAGCCTTGTTCTAGAGCAAATAAACCGAAGGCACAGTTACTTTCATTCTTGTAAGCATAACTTATTTTGATTTGGCGTAGCTTATTTCCTTTTTATCTGTTTTATTTATTTACTCTTTTTGGTGCCAATGATCGAACCCAGGGCTTCACATGTGCTCCCCAAGTGCTCAGCCGCGGCGCTGTGTTCCTGGGCCCTGATGTCATTGTAAAATGCCCTCCGTGAGGCGTGGAAAAAAGACTGTGATTCTTGTCTCTTTTTGCTTTCTCACGTGGACAGAAGAATGTGCCCCACTTGGAAGCCAAAGCAGCGCCTCCATTGTTTCTTGCATAGCTGTGGTATACTTTTCATTCTCGTCACATAGTAGCAATTACAGCTTTAAGGCTACTGCTGTGCTTGTCGCCAGCCCCGGGGACTGGGGCTGTGGAGCCAGCTGTACCTCCCTGCGTGTTTACCTAGCACGTGTTTAACATACTTCTGCTCTTGCGGCCAGCAAGCCTTCCTTCTGATATCCTCAGTCATAGTTCCATGTCTTCAAACTCCATCTGTGGCTTTGGAAACATTTTCACCTCCAGCTGTCTTAAGTAATTTAAAGCCAAAGACCTTTGTGAAGTCCAGCCTGTTTCTTTGTTACTGCTTGGAGTAAACTTCACAGGCATACGCCCCAAGTGTACTAGACCTGCTAAACTTGGGAAAACCTCCCTCCATGGGCCAAACAACTCCAGTTGCAGCTTTAGGGTGGCTGCTAAGAATTTTGGTGGAGGAGGAACGCAGTGGACAGGAGAGGAAAGCCAGTTAAAATAATGTCCTCCCTGACGTCTCAGCAAATCGGCCCCTGCAGCTGTGTGCTCGTGTTTTGTTGTTCAGGTCAGTTTTGTGTAAATTCAGTTTGCTCACTTCTTTTCCTATGTATAGATAACGTAGTTTCACCGAGGTGTAAAGTTGTACTTGGTTATATTCAAAGTAGCAGATACACTGATTTATGATCATATCCTGGGAAAAATTTATAAAAATTCCACTAAGAGTATGTATTTAACACATGGTACATAGTTATATTTTAAAGTTAGGTCACTATTTTCTTAGTGTAAAAGCTTAATTGAGATAAAATTCGCATACCATAAAAGTCACCTTTTAATAATATGTCGCTTGCCAGGGATATAGCTCAGGAGCACAAGTGCTTGCCTGGCAAGTGCAAGGTCCTGAGTTCAATTCCCAGTACCAAAAACAAAATTTAAAAATGTGTCATTTGGCTGGGCATAGTGGCACAAGCCTGTAGTCCCAGCAGGTAGGAGGCAGAGGCAGGAGGATCATCATGAATTTAAGGCCAGTCTAAGCTACACTGCAAGACCTTTTTAAAAATACACACAGAAAAAGTGCCACTCAGTGATTTTGAGTGTATTTCACAGAGTTATGCAGCACTCACCAGTATCTAGCCCCAGAATATTTTATCAGCTTGTCATCTTTGGGCAGGTGGAGGGCAAGGTCTCTCTATGTAGTTCAGGCTGGCCTTGGACTCACTATGTAGTTAGGCTGGCCTTGGACTCCTGGCAGTCTTCTTGCCTCAGCCTTCTGAGTGGTGGGATGGCAGGTGTGCTCCACCGCACCCAGTCAGCTCATCATTCTTGTGGGTGGGCTTTAGGAGAGAAATTAAAAGGGGAGATAGTCAAGCAGGCTGCTCCTCCGTTATAGCTGTGGGTGGAGGGAAAGAAGGACCATATCAAAGCCTGGCGTGGTGGCGCACACGTGTCATCCTAGCACTCGGGTGGCTGAGGCAGGAGGATCATTGCAAATTTGAGACCAGCCTGGGATGCAAAGTGAGTTCAAGGCCAGCCTGCACTGCATAGCGAGACCCTGTCTTAAAAAGACAAAAACAACAGAAAAGGAAGGACCATATCAAATTGCATACAAGGACATCCCAGTTATGCACTAATGATGGATAACTTTAATTTACTGGGTTCGGGGCTGGGGGTATAGCTCAGTGGCAGAAGCACTTGCCTAGCAAGCGCAAGGTCCTGAGTTCGATCCCCGGTACCGGAAAAAAAAAAAAAAGAAAAAAAAATTTACTGGGTTCCATTTGAAGAGCAAACCTGAATTTAGAGAGAATGATAAATCCCCCAGTCATCTACAGTAGGGATTCAGTAGTGCGTAGTGCCCCCTACAAGAATGAAATGCGTGGTGACTAGCCAGATACAAGGTGGTGCCAGGAATTTGAGCACCCTTAGGTGTGAGGAGCAGCCGGTTGCCTGCGGCTTATGATGTCAGGGTGCGATGCTGATCCATGGCGGGTTTCCGTGACCCTTTGTGATGTCCCCATAGGGGCTCTTAACAGAAGACTTCTAAAGGAGGCGGAAGATAGGAGAATTGGGACCCTCATGCCATGCTGGTGGGAGGAAGCCTGGCAGCTCCTCAAAAGCCTAGACAGCCAGGCGTGATGGAGCATGCCTATAATTCCAGCACTTGGGAGGCTGAGGCAGGAGGATTGTTGCAAGTTCGAGACTAGCCTGGGCTACAAAGTGAGCTCAAGGCCAGCCTGAACTGCATAGCAAGACCCTGTCTCCAAAAGACAAAAAAAAAAAAAAAAAAGCTTAGGCAGAGTTAACATAGGAGCCAGCAATTCCAGTGCCAAGTGTAAGCCTAGGAGAAATTAATGCATAGATCTACCAAAAAAAAAAGTGGAGAGACAGTCCTGGACTTATGATGGAGTTACATCCTGATGAACCCATCATAATTGGTAAATGCATTTAATGTGGCCAAAACATCATAGAGGTTCTACAGAAGGCCTGTTTTTTTGTTTTTTTTTTTTGCGGTACTGGGGATTGAACTCAGGACCCTGCACTTGCTAGGCAAGCGCTTATTCCACTGAGTTATATCCCCAGCCCCAGAAGGCCTGTTTGGTTTGTACCATCCAAAGGTTCGAAATCATAAGCCAAACCCCTGCAAGTCAGGGCCACCTCTACACAAATGTTCCCAAAAGCCGAAAAGTGAGACCTCCCCGTGCTCCCGTATTGCTTGCTTAGAGTGTCTCTCTTGAATCTCTCTCCTCCTAAAACCCACCCAAGCCGATTCCAAGCCGATAAAATGCTCTAGAATTGGATACTAGTGACAGTTGTGTAGCTTTGTGAAATGTCCAGAAAGGAGAGACTGCCCAAATGTCCATCTGCTGCTGGATAAATAAAATGTGGCCCCTCCGCCCCGTAAAATATCCAGCGACAGGAGTGGAACTCTGACATACAGGCGAGGATGGTGGACGTCAGGCACGTTGCCAAAAGAAGCCAGCCCCTCCCCACGAGAGCCGCAGGTTGTGTGGTTCCACTTGTGGGAAATGTTCCCAACGGGCAAAGTCGTAGAGACAGGAAGTGGACTCGTGGCTGCCAGGGGCTGGGGGAGGATGGGATGATGGTGGCTGCCAGGGGTTTGAGGTTTCTTTCCAGTGTGATTAATGACGGTGGTGGCGGATGCAGAGTGCTGCTCAGGAGTGGCAGGAGGAAAACTAGAAGCGCAGTAAAAAGGGCTGTGGCTGGGGGGCAGAATTTTAAGGAACCATTTGAGACCAAGTCGCCAAAAGATCCAGGGGTAAAGCCATAAGAGCCCTGAAGCAAAAGGGAAGGACTCGCCCAGCTTAATGGCGCCGCAGGGTGGGTCGTCGCCTTGAGATTGTCCTCCTCGATGTCGGGTGCTGTGCCCAAGCTCTGGGGATCAAGTCGAGGCTAGTGTCTCTGACTAGGGTACGGTGACCCATTGTGCGCGTGGGCGCTGCCCAGCCTGAGTCCTGGCAGCAGCCCGTGTGCAAAGGCTCAGGGTCAGGAACAGCCAGGGGCTCCTCTGATAGCGCCGGGCAGGTGTTTCCAAGCCCGCGTGTTACCCCGCGTTACGTTGGGGTTTGGAGGGTGGCTCAGAAGGGCAGCGCTGGGGATGGGGAGGCCCCTCGGGAATGATCTGTGACAAAGCCAGGACTGTGCGGTGAGGACAGAATGCAGATCTGTGTGAAGGCCGGGTCCTGCATGACCACGTGGGGGAGGCAGTGTCCTCCATTGACTTCAGAACGTGAGGCTCCGTCTTTGCAAGGCGGCCTGGGCACCCTGTAGCCTGTAGATGCCGCCCCCTCGGACCTGTCTCTACACCACAGCTGCACCGGGGAGGTGAGAAGCTGTGTTCCCCTCCCCAGAGCACAGCCCCCATTCCCACCTCACTCGTCCCGGGCTGTGTGGAGGTGGAAGGTTAGTGAGAACTCACTCACCAGGTGTGGGCAAGGGCTGCATGTTGAGATGGGGGTGGTCCAGGGTTGCCAGGGACCCAGTGGCACTGCAGAAACCCTTAGAAGAGGGAAGTGGAGGGTCTAAAGGAGAACAGAAGGTGCTGTGCTCTTGGCCTTGGGGACTGAGGAAAGGAAAAGGGACAGGGGTGGCCAGGATGGAAAGAGCTGGGTGTGGTGACTCAGGCCCATCATCCTGGCACTCCAGGAGGCTGAGGCAGGAGGATGGCAAGTTTGAGTCCCACCTGAACAACTTAGTGACTTAGTGAGACTCTCTCAAAAACAAAGATGGGGCAGTTGGGAATGTAGCTCAGTGCCCCAGTACTAAAAGGAGAATAGAAGAGGGGAAAAAAGAAGGAAAGGACAAGCGGGAGGTAGATTCTCCTCCTCTGGGAGGAGCCGGCCCTGCCCACACCTTGGTTATTTGTTAGAGCAGCTACTACAGACTCATGCACCCAGTTTTCTTCCCCCAAACTTGACAGTTTAAACTTGCAGCCTGACCCAGGACCCCACACCTGCCCTCTCTTTGGCCACAGTGGCCTCCAGCACTTGGGGCTCGCAGCACTGCCCCTCCAGCTGGCCAAGGTCCTTTCTGCTGTCTGACCCGGTCTGGCCTTGGTTCCTCCCCTGGGAGCTGGGCTGAGCCCAGAGACCCGAGGGTGGCAGCACCCAGCTTGCTGCTGGAGCTGGGCGCGTGGCGGGGCTGTGACTGTGGCGTGGGGTGACGCTCAACTTCATCACCTGTAAAACTAGAAAGGTAGCGGCACTCCTTACTGAATAGGGTTGTAGGGCCTGGGGAGTGCCCAGCAGTCTTGGAGTGTTTGTTCATTTGTTCATTCATGTGTTCATTCATTCATGCATTCACTTAACCAGCATCTGCTGCTGCTGTGTAATAGGGTAGCAACGGTGAACACAGATCAATTTTGTTTTATTTGGTTTGGTTTGGTTTTTGTTTTGTTTTATTTTGTTTTTGTTTGAGACAAGGTCTCGCTATACAGTTCAGGATGGCCCTAAAGCCACTGTATACCCAAGGGCAGCCTTGAACTCATGGCGATCCTCCTGCCTCAGTTTCCCAAGTGCTGGGACCACACTGGTCTGGCTTCTAGACTTTAAGCCACCCTTTTTCAGGCTCATCCGCACCTGAACCTAGTAACAGCATGAACACTGAAGGAACAGTGACAGGGGCCTGAGGTCACATGGTGGCCCGGGTAGCACCCATTTCTCTGTTGACCCGACCTTGTGTATTCTTGCCACTCTTGCTTTGTTCCTTTGTCTTGGCGCCGGGCAGGCTGGAGCATTTGCTTCTGGCTGGAGGGGTCTCTCAGTCTGGGCCCTGCACTGTCCTGTAAATGTTATGCGAATCGGACAGCTAGCTGGTTTCAAGTCTAAAAGCCGCTAAGGTGACATCCAAAGGTCTTAGATGAGCAAACAAGCAGAACACACTGTCACCTCTGTGCTGGAGATTTAAAAGACCAGAGCATCTTTCTATGGGTTGGGAGGGTCCACCTGGTAGGTGACCCCATAGACAGGGCCATCTGGACTCCATCATAGCCATCTTGACTGGACACGTTTCATTTTGACCGTGGCCATCATGAAAGCACAAATGTTACACAATTTTGACCCAAGCAGCACCCTTACGATGGGATCCAGAGTTTCACCAAACAGTGCTCTTGATTATACACAGTAGAGTGATGCCTTGCGTTCTCTTTTGTGGAAAATGGTTTCTGCTGCTTACACACAGGTCCCGATCCATCAGGCCCCAGCACCACTTTGGGCCCACCTGTCCGGGAGGACAGGGTTGAGAAAAGATAGTGCACACAGGCCACGGAGCCTTGGGCCAGGTGGCCCCTTGCACCTGGGCCCGTGGTGGCGCAGTGTGTCCTAGCGGGAGGGTTAGGTGGGACTGACTGCTTACCTCATGGCAGCCAACAACTACAGAGAGGGGGCGGCAGTGGGGTCCCAGCACCCCTTACAGCGATTTTACTGCCTCCTGCTAGACCCTGTCTCCAAAAGGCTGCATCATCTCCCATTGGTGTCACAAGCTGGGGACCCAGCCTTTAACATGTGGGCCAGTAGGGGACACTCAAAATCCAGACTCTGTGGGGTGGGGCAGTACACACCTGTATTCCCAACTTGGGAGGCTGAGCCAGGAGGGTCACTGCAAATTCGAGCCAAACCTGGGCTACCTAGCAAGTTTAAGGCCAGCCTGGACTACATATCAAGACCCTCTCTCAGAAAGTAAAACAAACAAAAAGTCCACACTTAGCAGTTCTAGAGAAGAGAAGTCTGAACTCAAGGTGTCTGCAAAGTTGAGCTCACTTTGCAGGTGCTAGGGGAGAATTCTTCCTGGCCTCTTCTGGCTTCTGGAAGGTGCCCCGGGACATCCCTTGGCCTGTGGCCACATCGCTGCCATCTCTACCCCCGTCTTCACTTGGCCTTCTCCTCTGTCCATCTTTCCTTTCTTTGTCTGTGTGTCTTGCTGTGCCTCAGTCCCTGTCTCCTTTCTCTACAGAGACACTTGTCACTGGATCTAGGCCCACTTGGAGTTGAAATTCCACCTTGAGATCCTAGATTCAGGATATGTGTACAGCTCTGTTCTCACATAAGATCACATTCTGAGATTCTGGGTGGCTATAAATTTGGGGGGAGACACTATCCTAGCCGCTACCACAAGAACCTTGTGTTTCTGCTGAGCATAATGGCACACACCTGTAATCCAGCACTCTGGAGGCTGAGGCAGGAAGATAGTCATGAGTTTGAGGCCAGCCTGAACTGTATAGCAAGACTGTGTCCCAAAACACCAAAAAAGAAAGAAAAGAGAGAGACACCTTCAATTTCTAATGACTCCTAAGTGAAAACAAGTTTACAAGTATTCATAAGTTCTTTACAATACATAGCAGTTTTCCAGTATTTTGAACTTAAGGTAAGTGGTGAACATTGGCTCATGAAGTAGCCAGTTAACTTCAGAGAAGAACAGAGCTCACAAAGAGAGCTCTTGAATTCTTCCTGAAAGGCCTCTGAATCTGTACTGTCTGAAGGCAATTTGCTCTGAAGTATAAATAGGTACCTGCTATTACTATCAGCCAAACAGTTGGCTGTTTGTAAACTCTATGGTCTGCTCTTTTCTCCATACAATCAAAACCCTCTTTCACCGAATGCAGAAGTTAAGCTGGTGATTCATGCCTGTAGTGCCAGCCACTCAGGAGGCTGAGGCAGGAGGATCCCTTGAGGCCAGGAGAGTTCAGGCCCATCCTGGTCAACATAGTGAGGTCTTATCTCTTTAAAAAGAAAATAGATTTAGAGAGGGCAGGGAGTCATACTGTGTGCCAACCCCTGTACCTAGCTGAGGTCTGACCTGGAGACACGGGATATATTACAATGTATTCAAGCTCACACCATTGTGGTTGTACAGGAATGCTAACGAAGGAGTTTGCAAGGTTCTGGAATTTTCCTAATGTGGACTCGGGTTGCTGCCTTCCACTAGTAGTTACAACCGGCCAGCATTCTTACGCTGCTGGAGACCTTGAGATGCATGGAAACAAATCTGGGTGCTGCCTGTTTGCCACCTGTTTGTCCCTAGCCTGGGGTATTTGAGGACGCTGGAATTCACTAATGACTCCCCACAGCAAGTCCACTTTGTGATTCATTTATTTAGAGGCCATCTGTCCCTCAGGCCTGGCAGTGGGAGTTCCCATGCTGTGTGAGTGCATTTGCACTGTGGGACTAGGTGCTCCCTCCCAGAATGATCCAATTAGCTACAGGAGACCAGAGAGCAGCCACATATGTTTCCTATAAGAATGAGATAGTAAATATCCTAGGCTGACCACGTGGCAAACATTGTGGCCACTCAGTGGGCCACAGCAGTGTGCACATAACTGTGTACCAATAAAACTTTATTTATAAAAACAGTTGTCGGGCCTGGGGGCCATAATTTGTCAACGTTTACAGAAGATGCATGCAACTATCCCGAGACCAGTGGCCATGTGACTTTGTAAATTTGGTGAGGGCTGATTAAGGGATGGGAGCTGCCCCCCCCCATGGGGCTGGTGGCTCCCTGCAGGCCCTTAGCTCTGGTGCATATTGTAGGGGAATGCTGATTTCACTTGATATTGGCAAATCTGGGATGGGGATCAGCATAGAGCTCAGGTTTCCCAGGTTAAAGCAGCAAGACCAACAGCAAGACCAGCGGGCTCTGGAAGGGCTGGCCTCCTAGAGGCCCGCCTTGGGCAAGTTCAGACTGGAAACTCCCTGTGGCAGGTCTTGCCCAGGTGCCCCTACCGTGACCCCATTCCCCTAGTCTTTTTCCAGAAGTGCAGTGCCCAAGTCGCTGAAAGAAAACAGGTTTTCCCTGGCGTTCTCTGTACGTGGTTTTTCACCCCGCCTGCTGCCTTGACAAATGCTTTTGTGAAAAATGCTTTTTATCCGCCCCTGTCAAGTGTTTGATTAGATCCGCCCTTCGGGCGGCCACCTCTGCTGGCAGTGGCTCCTCACTCCCCGCCCCAAGCTTGTCTCCTCCTCCCCCTCCCCTCTCCCCTCCCCCCCAAGGGTTTTCTGGAAGATGCTGGAGGTGTCGTAGTTACAACTGAATTAATCTTTTTGGAATCAATTGTCTTTATTTCAATGTTTTCCAGCCTGTCAATTTTAGTTTCTGCACAGCCCATTGCTTTGACATAATTGTTTAAAAGATGCCAGAGAGGGAAGCCAGCCGCTCTGCCAGAGAAGGCCCCAGGGGGTGGAGTTGTTTTGCTGGGACCCCACAGTTCAAGAGAAATACTTATTCCCAAGGAATGAATATATATATATATATTTTTTAAATTTTTTTTTCCTTTTGGTATGAGGGTCAGCCCAGTGCCTTCATATGGAGCCACCTACCCCCAACCCTTTTTTTATTTCTTTTAAATTTTGAAACAGGGTGTTGCTAAGTCTCTTAGGTTGTCCGGGCTGGACCAAATTTACAGTTTTTCTGCCTTGGCCTACTAGTGTGTAGGGCTTACAGGCGTAAACCCGGCTTCCAAGGCATTCTCTTTGTCAGTACCTGAAACACCTAGCAGTAGCACTGAGGGTCCCTAGAGTCTGACACCGAGAAATACTGGGGATTGGAGCCAAAGGACTAGGTAACGCCGAGCGCACACTGGAAAGCAGAGGGCCGTCTCCGCCTGGTTCTCCGTCTTCTCTGTGTGCACACTGGATAAAAAGCAGGCCACACAGTGGGCCGTGCTCCCTTCTCAGCCTCCTCCTGACCTCTGGTTTCTATCACTAGCATCTTGCTTAGATTTGCCACTTTCCGACCTTGTTCTGTTTCACTTCTTTGGGTTTTTTAATTTTATTTTATTTTTTCTTTTGGTGTTTTGAGAGGGGATGTTGCCGTGGAGCCCGGGCTGGCCTTCCTGTCCTCCTGCCTCAGCCTGTGGAGTGCGGGGGTCCCAGACCGGGGGGGGGTGGGGGGGGCGCGGTAGCTCCCCAGGAAGCGCACGAGGGCGCTGGCGTCTCCGCGGCCTCGCCGACACTCGTTATTCTCCCTTCTGAAAGAAAGCTTATGCACCTGAGTGCGTGCGCGCGTTTCCTCTGGTGACTGATCACACCGAGCACCTTTCCCAGGCTGAGGGCCGCGGTCTGCCCTGGGAAACGCCTTTTCACGGCCTCTGCCTGGTTTTGAATCACAGTGTTTGTTTTGTGTTCGGCTTAAGGAGCTCTGTGCATTAGTCACGCCTGACACACTGGGATCTCCAGAGAACTGGAAAGTGAGTCATGGGTGTTTGTGACCCTGCTGTCTCTCAACGTGTGACCAGAGGGCTGAGACCGGGCAGACGAGATCCCAGGCTTGGGCGGGAAGCAGACACTGGCCCGGTGCAGTCTCAGAGCCAGCACACCTTGTGTTTCCCTCACCCCACAGGAGGTTTTTGTCCTGGGTTCGGATTCTGTGGGTGGAACCCAGACCTCACAGTGCTAGGCAAGTGCTGCACCCCAGCCCCAGACAGCGGTTTCAAAGTATGCTACAACCGTGAGCCTCGGAAGGCAGCACAGCTGCCAGAGAGGTGGTGCCGCCTCAGCCTCCTTTCCCCTCTGGCAGACATCAGGTCCCCTGGGGAAACTGTGCTGAAGGCGTGAAAATGCACAGCTCCTAATCTGGTCCTGCACCGCCTTCCTAAGAGCAGGAGAAGCAGCAGAGGCGCTGGATCGATCCTCCACAGCTAATCACCCACCAGCCAGGCCCGGGGCTCGGTGGGTGAAAGTGCCCAGAGCTGCTAATTAGTTCGTTGGTGTCTGCTCAGCAGGAGGCTGCCGGAGGACCGGTCCTTTTGCTCTGTGGGTTGCTTGCACAGCACATCAGACAGATTTAAAAGTGAAGATGTAGAAGGGTTCTTTATCAAAGCTGGAGACCGCAGAGAACAGGGACAGTAACTAGTACGCAGTGAGTCACAGCCCCCTAATCTCTGGGGCCAAAACACCTGGCTAAAGCTGGGAAGATGGGCCTTAGTACAGTGAGTGTAGAGATCTCTGTGCCTGTGTCTAAATCAGGTTTCCCAAGCTGGACGCTGCGGGCACCAAGGTCACAGTGGTGCCGGGCCTGGGGCTGCACCCTCCTCCCCCGTGGGGACAGCCACAGGTGAGCAGAGGGTGGAGGGTGCAGCCCGGCCTGAACAGGTGCCCGGCGTGCGCACAGCCTGCATTCCATCCCTAGCACCACCGCCAATAAGTACATAACAACAGTGTACGCAGACTCCACTGAATGACCCGGGGGGCCAGAGTGCCCCTGGCTGGGAACTGGGGGTCCAGGTACGAAGCCACATAAATATAGGACAGTAGGGGGTTGCGCCTCCTGAGGAGAGGAGAAAACATCTTGGGGATTTGAGCTGATAACCAGTAATGATGGTGAGGGTGTGGCGGCGCACACCTGTGATCCCAGCACTCAGGTGGCTGAGGCAGGAGGATCGTTGTGAGTTTGAGACCAGCCTGGGCTACAAAGTGAGCTCAAGGCCAGCCTGAACTACATAGCGAGACCCTGTCTCAAAAAGACAAAAATAAATAAAATTAAATAAGTAATGATGATGATGAGACTCGGCCACTGACTGTGCACAGCAGCCCCCCCCCCCCCCCGCTGTCCCCTGAAAGAAATTACAGATGCAGTTCAACCACTCTGGGACCCCAGCTACTGTGAGCAGCGCTGGGAACCCCGAGACTGAGCTCCACCTCCGACCGAGCGTAGTTCCCAGACAGCTCCGCGCAGCCACCTCCCTAAGGCTGGAGTCCTGTTGCTCCTGGGTGCCAGGGCTGAGTTCCCCTATCTAATGCTCCCCACTTGAAGGCCGTTCTCCTGACAGCTGCAGCCGACTCTCCACCCCTTCGCTCCCTGTGCACCTCTCTCTCTTCCACTCCCCACAGCCGCCTCAGGGGTCTAGCCAGGCCTGAAGGGTACAACAGAGAGACCCCTACCTGCAAGGAGATTCCTCTGAAATAAACACACCTAGCCTTCATTATGCCTGCACCCATGTTTAAAATTTCTCCACAACCCCACGTCCAAGGTTGTAGCACTATCTTGGTCATTCCAAAATGTACACCAAGTACGGAGACTTTGAGTCCCCAGCACACACTGTCCTGGCTTGGGGAAACCAGAGACACCCCACCTCTTTGTCTCAGCCCATGCCCTTTCTCTGTGAAGTGCCACAGTTTGCCTTTCCATGCTTCTCATGGACGCTTTTGATGTCTAGCTCTATCTTGATTATTATTGCTGGAACAAAATACCCCAACACCTGCAAGTTAAAGCAGAAGTTTGTTTTAGCTGTCAGTTGACAAAGGTTTTAGTCTATAGTCAGTTGGTGCCAAGAGAGCGAAGCATGGCAGAGGAGCCTGACGGAGGAGAAGCAGTCCATGGCATGGCGGGCAGGAGACACCAAGAGATCAAGGAGGGAGGAGGGAGAGCGACCTTTCCAGGCCACGCCCCCAATGACCACCTCTTCCCACCAGGCTGCACCTCCCAACATTTAGCTATAAATGCAGGAGTCGACTAATTCACTCATGAGTATCCCAGCCCCATGATCCCGTCAGCTCTGAAAGCCCCAACTGTGAGCACATGAGGCTTTGGGTGGCGTGTAGATATAAACCGTAAGAGACTCAGCTCCCAAGCATGGCACTAAACGCTGTCTGGCATCCCCTTGCAGCAGGGTACCTGCAACTCGCTTCATGGAGAAAACCCCTGTGTTTGAGATGCTGCAATCAGGCCCAAGTGGTGGTTCTGTGGGCTAGGGGTTTGGTTTGGGTGAACTAACAGCATCGGTTAAACAGTGTATCTTCCAACAGAAATAGGTACATACCTAGCAGTCAGTGAGGTCACATATGGATCAGTTGACAGAAATGCAATAACCAGAGGCTGGGAGGATCCTGCCCCTGTCTTCCCCCTAGAAGTACAGGTTCAGTATTCAAAGGTCAGCATTGTCAGGGGCTCTGTAGGCAACCACCATGAATAATAAGTAACTCAGAGTGTTAGGAGGGAAAGTCAAACCAGTTGGGGAACCGAATATGAGAGAGAGAGAGAGAGAGAGAGAGAGAGAGAGAGAGTGTGTGTTTGTGTGTGTGTGTGTGTGTGTGTGTGTGTGCGCGTGTGTGCGCGTGCGCGTGCATGTGTGTGCAGCGGGTAACATTTTTAATGATGTTGTCCCAGGGCCCTCACCAAGAAGGATCCAAGGAGGTAGAGATAGGCGGAAGAGGCCAAGCACCTGGAGCTGGGGGCCCAGAAGCAGTCACCTGCAGGACAGTGGGGTGGCTGGGCGCCCTACACACAGGCTAGCCAAGTCCCTGTAGAGGTCGGCTGGAGATCATAGTTACGCAGTGTAGGTGTTGACAGTGGTCTCCTAGGACGATGTCACATGGTAAGGCTTCTAAAGGAGGTGAGCGCCGTGGCCGGGCTTTGAGCAGGTGGGGGACATAACCCACTTGGTGACTAATGGGTGTGTGAGCTACTGAACAAATGGCCAGTGCTAGAGTTTGCTACCTGTCAGATGCCGCTGTAAAACATGCTCCATCGCAGCAAAGAGGGCGCCTCTGTGGGGACACAGACAGGGAGCCGTGAGGCCCCGGGACTCTGGCTGCTGCTGTTTGTTCCAGGGGCCTCTTGCGTGGCCCCAGTGTAGCAGGGCGAGGAGGCAGAGTGGGGCGAGGAAGGCGCCATGGCGGATTTGAGGCTCCGCAGGTTCAGGACAGGTAAGTGCCGCTCACCCCCAGTGCTCGGGGCCAGAGCGTCTCAGAGTCAGAGCCAGTTTGGAATACGTGCACACAGTGAGATGTCATTTTGGGGACCCACGTCCAGACACAAAGTGCATTGTGTTTCGCACCCACCTCCCACACACGGGCTGCAGTGGCTTTGCGCTCTGCGCTGCACCTACCCGTCCCCTCCGACCCAGGCACACGGTCAGGCCCGGGATTCTCACCTTTGGCCTCCTGTCAGCACCCTGCCAGCTTCAGCTTCGGGACCAGTTTAGACTTGGGGTTTCTCGACCACAGGTGCTTAGCACGCACGTGTTGTTCGGGGGAGGGTGTTTTACCCGAACCCCTGGCGCCCTGGCAGACCATCCCAGGGAGGGAAGGAGTTCCCAGCGTTTCTGTGTGCACTGGTGTCTTCTGCCCTATTCACATCTGCCCTGGGGCCCAGGCACAGCTGCAGCCCCTGCACAGCAGCCCTGTCCTGCCCACCTGTCTGCCTTTCTCCAAGCCTGCTCCGGGGCTGGGGACGCTTGAGACAGCGTCACACCTGCCACTGCGAGCTCTAGACTGCAAGATGTGCACGTCAGCACCTTCTTCCCTAGTCAGACTTCTCGGGCCCCAGCCTATGTCGTGGCAAAGGAAAAAGAACCATGTGCTTTTTGACATTTTTCCTTCCCTTGACTTAACGTGAGTGCACTGGTGTTGGCTAAAGCAGTGTAGCTCCAGCAGCTCCTCCTTTGAGAACAGAATTTCCGACCCTGGCCATCTTCCCTGCTTAAGCCACGCTCATACCTTAGACCCTGCTCCGTGCTTTCCACTGCAGGCAGGAGGAGAATTGAAGGAAACCCAGCACCCTCCGAACGCGACTCCCTCCAGCCTTCTGGGACCCTTTGCCACAATGATTGCGGCCATTTAGCTCACCTTGGGTGGCATTTGTTTGACTTTTGTTTAAGCAAATTAGTGTTCACTTTTTCCAGGGTGTTTCACTCTGTTCTGTGGAAACGCTGAACTCATTTGCACTTGCAGGTGGGAGTTTGGGTAGCGTTTTGTCCTGAAAACAGGTAACCAGCAGCATGGCCTGTTCAGCTTTGGAGAGTGGTGCTTGTTGTGAACAAGCTGCGGGCAGGTGGCTACAGAGGACACGTGGTCCCTGTGCTTGGAGACTTCAGGCTCGGGGAGGTCCTTAGGAATGCCACGATGAATGGCAGGCAGTTGTGTGTTACAACCCTGGTTTAGCCAGGTGCGGTGACACATAGTTACTCAGGAGGCTGAGGCACGAGGATCACAAGTTTAAGTTCAGCTTGAACAAGCCTTTGGCAACTTAGTGAGACCCTGTCTCATAATAAAACATAAGGTGATTGAAAAATAGCGCATGTTTGAATTTTTAAAATTTATTACAAGCCAGACATAGTGGTGTACTCCTGTAATCCCAGCACTTGGGAGGTTGAGGCAGGAGGATTGTCATGAGTTCAAGGCCAGCCTGGCCTACGTAGTGAGTTCAAGACAGCCTGCACTACATAGAGTCTGTCTCCAAAAAAAATAAAAAGTATTATTACAGGCAAAGATGCATTGCTATTCATACCCCTCACAATCCTCCCTCTCGATCTGAGCACATGTATCCCATCATTCTCGCCCCTTTCTGCAGCAGTTCTTGAGTCCTCTTTCGTGAGGGTCTTCAGTTGTGCTGCCTTGGCTGCCTCCGTGTCCTCATGCTCAGTTTGACCCTGGAAAGAGCCGGCAGTCACACAGTGCCTGACCCCGTGAATAATGAGTTGCATGAGGATGAGCCCCGTGTGTCACGAGCCTGCTTGTCCCCCAGTGGCTCTTGGCAGCAGTAGTTAGTGTACTTTTCATCACACTGCATAAAGACACTCAGGAGAGGGTAGAAAACGAAAACCCCTATTTTTACTGCTGGTTACCCCTGGGAAGTGCAGGCTTCGTCACGCTCGCTCCCACCTGACCTCACATCCTCCCAGGGCTGCCCAGCAGGAAATGGAGTGCAGTCAGGCAGCACGCGCCACACCACGTGCCTGGGTGCTCAGGTCTGGCCTGTGCTCCCTGCTTGCCCGGCCCCTCCCATAGTGCAGACCCAGCCCTGTGCTTCACCATCTTCTTCCTGCCTTTTGTCACCTCCACCTTGCCCGCTGCGCCCTCTAGAATGGGCTTCCTGCTTCCGTCCTCTCCTGACAACCTCCTACTCATCCTTCAGAACCCACTGCAGATGTCCCAGAAACCCCTACCCAGACAGGACTGAGACAGGACTGAGACACTGAACACCCATTCCGGAAGCACTCACAATCCTTGGCTGGCACGCTGCTCTTGGCTCACCTGGGCTCCTCTGGGCTGGGGAGCCAATCTTACTATTCCCACAGTGTATTTTAACTCTTCCCTAAAAAGATTTGTGTTTGCTGGCTGTTTTGGTTCGGTTTGGTTTGGCTTGGCTTTTGCTTTCAACATGGGCTTTGAGTGCCTGCCTGGCAAGTGCAAGGTCCTGAGTTCAATCCCCAGTACAAAAAAAAAAAAAAAAAAACCCAGAAAAGTTAATGAGATAATATGCTTTGCTGGGGAGATAGCTCAGTGGTGCGAGTGCCTGCCTGGGTTTTATCTTTGGGACAGCACAGGGACGGCCTCGGGGTCCCGTGTGTGCTCAGGGAAACGCTGCCAGCCAGTCCTCAGCCAGGTGCTTGGGTGTCAGGGGTGGGCACAGGAAGCTGACAGCCGCTCTCATCTGACTCGGGATCCAGATTGCTTTACTTGGTTCATCTCCAGGAGTCCCACCAGGTCGATGCTGTTTGCCGCCTCCTACAGAGGACCAGTCTCAGAGAGACTGAGAAACCAGCCTGGGCAGCAGAGGTAGTCACAGCTTGCACCGGGGTGCGCTGGGCTGGATCTGAACCACGCTGAAGGCTGACCGCGGCCTTGGGGAGTCATACGGGGTTCCGAGTGCTTCATTATCAGCAGTTGATCCGAGATCATAACTCAATGGGACGGAGACGGGGTAGAGGCTGTGGCCACGCCATCCCTACCGCTCTCTGCCTGCTGTCCTCTGCGATGCTGCTTTCCTTGGGTGTTTGGTCACAACCTGAAAAGCTGACTGACGTGCTGAGTTCAAGTCCCGTCCCTGCCAGCTCTCCAGTCTGTGCGCTGGAGTGGACTTGGGTAGTACCATGGCCCCAAATCTGCACACTTAGAAACCGAGACAGAAGAGATTGCACAGGTTGGGTGTTCATTAGCCTTGGTGGTAGGGACCAGAAGTGTTTCCCATTTCTGAGGTTTTCAGATTTTGGAATTATTTGCACTCCCAAAACGAGGTATCTTGGAGGTAGAGTCCTAACTTAAATACAAAATCACTTACACTTTATCTGCATCTTCTGTGCGTGGCCTAATGGTCATTTTATACAATATTTGGGTCTGCCCACATACTGTGACCATCACACCCTGAAAGGTCGGGTGGAATTTTCCGTTTGAGGAAGGGCTGGGGACATGGCTCAGTGCGGAAGCTCTGGGTTCAATCCCCAGTACTAAAAAAAAAAAAAAAAAGCTTTGGATTTTGCAGTATTTTGGATTTTCAAATTTGGGGAAAATCAAGTCCTTATAACTCAGAAACGGGCCATTTGAAAATCGCCAATCTGTTTGTTACGTGGCATCAAAAACTATAGCCATCTACTGTGAGCTTTTTTTTCAAGTTTTATTTTGAAATAATTTTGGGTTCTACCAGTCATGGTGCCACACACCTGTAATCCCAGCTACTTGGGAGGCTGAGGCAGGAAGATCAAAAGTTTAAGGCCAGCCCAGGTAGCTTAGTGAGACCATCTCAAAATAAAAAGTGCTGTGGATGAATCTCAGTGAAAGGCCCTGGGTTTCATTCTCATGTCTCTCTCTTTCTCTGTCTCTGTCTCTGTCTGTCTCTGTCTCTGTCTCTGTCTCTGTCTCACACACATACTATAAAGGCTTGTTGTGTAAGTCATCTCCCAGGCTGTACTTTCTTCTAGCACGGGCTTTTGCTTGAGGTTGTATTTGTTAGCATCGCACTGTGGAAAAGCAGTTAGGTGATCCATATCTAAACTCAGACCTCGTGATTCTGACCTTTGCCTGCTCCTCTCAGGGAGAGCGCTGTACCGGAATGCCCCGAATCTCTGCCCACTGGGAAAGGATGAAAGCGATGCTTACAAGGGCCACAGCGGTGTGAGGAAACACGAACCCTTTGCCATCCTGTGACTATAAGTGTGCACAGATGCACCTGTGAACATTTGTAAACAATGGTCAGAGGATTGGTCGAGACCCCAGGCTATAGCTCAGGGGTGGAACACTTGCCTAGGGCGTGTGAGCCTTGGGTTCAAGCCTCGGCACTACCCTCTACCGCCCCCACTACAAGACTGCTGCTTTGTGGTTTGTTTGTTTGTTTGTTTAAGAGGATGGTCTCTCTCTATAGTTTATGCTGGAGATCTTCCTGTCTCAGCCTCCTAAGTGCTGGGATTATAGGCATGTACCACCATACCCAGCTCTTGATTTTTTAATTTAATTTTTCTTTTTGCAGATTTTAAATTTATCTTGTGCTATTCGGGGAGAGGGACCAAATTCAGGTAACACAGGTAGAGGTGACACTTTTTTCTTGGGCCCGTATCTGTGTTTCTTATCAGCCAAAGATCTTTGCAGGTGAAAAATCTGTACCACATTCCTGCTGCTGGGTTGCAGGAGGCAGCCAGCAAGCAGTTTTGAGGCCCAAGAATGGTGCACACTGTTCTCATGTATGTTTCTGAGATGACTCACCGCATCAGTTTGCCTTGGTCACTTTATCTTTAGTAAACAAGAGTAAAGATCTGGGTGTAAGGCATGAATGTAGAGAGATGCCACAGTGGTGTTTGTTACCATCAGGACCTTGAGTAGTCCCCAGCTTGTGGCCCTTGTGGTGGGGAGGGCGTGTCCTCGAAGGACTCCTCCTCCGTGTACTCTGGCTGTGATGTGACCGTGCACTCAAAATTAGCCTTCCCTCCTTTTAAGTACATTATCCTCAGGCATTTCATCACCACAGCAGGAAGTGGACCAACACAGTCTTAGACATTAATTGAGGAAAATGTGTTTTGTTTGTTTTTGAGACAAGGGCTCCCTATAGTCAAGGCTGGCCTTGAGCTCACAGTGATCCTCCTGCCTCAGCTTCCTGAGTGCTAGGATTACAGACCTGCACTTAAAAAAAAAACTTGAAGTTAAGATTTATTCAGAATATGGGAAGGCTGCAGAGCAGCTCAGGGGTGGAGTGCTCCCCTAGCATGTGCAAGGCCCTGGGTTCCATTCCCAGCATAAAAAGAAACCAAAGAAGAAAGAAAGGGAAGGGGCAAGGAGGGAGGCAGGGAGGGCAGGAGGCTCCGAACCACTGGACTCCTCCCCGGGGTGAGGACGAGCATCTCGTCGTGGGCAGTGGGCAATTTAGTGACGACGTGAGTGACAAGGTGGTGGGCATTCGTATATCCTGAGCCCGCCCTCCACAGCTCCTTGGCCTGGGCACTATCCTGCTGCTGGTCTAGGGTCGCAGGCATAGAAAAGCTGTGGAGCCAGGTGTGGCGGCAACACCTGTAACCCTAGCACTCAGGAGGCTAAGGGGAGAGGGGCGCCACAAGTCTGAGGCCAGCCTAGCCTGCACAGCAAGACCCTGTCTAAAAAAAACCCCCAAAACAGAAAAGCAGCTCCAGAATATCCCACTCATCTCGCAGAAGAGAACACAGAAGGAGATGACAGACCATCGTGGATTAGCTAGGAGGAGGCGGGCCATGGCCAAGGACGCCTTGGGCAGAGACGTCTCTACCTCCGCCATCACCCCCAAGTCCACACTTAAACGATGAGCGTACTACAGAGGTGAAAAAGTGAAGGAAGGTAACACAGTAAAGCGGAAGAATAAAGAGGTGTCTTGGTCACTTTCCCGTCACTGAGTCAAAATAGCCAGGACTCACAGTTTGCAGGAGGGGCGATTTGCTGTGGCTCGTGGTTTTAGAGCATTCAGTCCATGGTTTCTTGGCTCCGAAGTGGAAGGGCCTGGTGGGAGACGGCTGCTCACTCCAGGGCAGCCAGCAAGTAGAGAGAAAGGAAGGGACAAAAATCCACCCACCCAGATCATGCCCCTGCGACCACTCCACCAAGCCCGCCTCCAACAGCACATTCCACTGTGAACTCGTGAATGAGCACAGCGCCCCCCCATCCCCTGGTGAACACCTGAGACCTTTAGGGACATGTCAGTTCCAGGCCATGACACAAGGTAAGGAAAGCCACGAAGTTAATAAATGGAAATAAGAGATAGTAAACCAGAAAACAGTTCCAAAGTTCACTGCCGCAGTAGTTCTCATGGTATGTTAAGGCGACATCCCTTTATCCTCAGTAGCTCTGTGTCACTTCCGTGTAGGGAATTGCTGGCATTTTTGAGTGCCTGCGGATACACCTGGGTGGGGTGAACAGCATCTGAGTTGGAGGGTCAGAATGCCGCTCCACATCAGGGGTAGCGGGGCTCCAGGCCTGCAGGCAGTTTCTCACTGGTTTTCCTCTCCGGGGAACCCTAGGGGTTGAGGCTGTCCCTGGTCCCCATCTGTCTTGTTGGGGGCCACTCACTTCCTGATTAAAGATCCCAGGGCTACACAGCCTGTGGCATGGAGATTTTATACGCAATGCAAAGTTTAAAGCCCCACCTAAGATAATAGCCCTCAGGGTTACAGTGGACCTTACACCCTCTATTCATTCATTCATTCATTCATTCATTTCTGTGGAGCTGGAGGTAGAACCCAGGGTGTTGCTCATGCTAGGCAAGCATTGCTCTGCCCTGAGCTGCACCCCGCCCAGCATGCATCCTTAACATGCGGTGCTCAGGGCCTGCAGGCCTTTCCTTGGGTGCCCGCCTCCTCCCATCCTTGCCCCACCCACTGCCACACCTATCTGCTCCCTCTGACGTCCCAAGTGCTAGCACCAAGAGGGACCTGACATTGACTTGACACCAGCAGCACCCAGGGGCTAAGGACAGCTGAACTTTGCCCTGGGGAGGTGAGGGTGCCATGTGGCTGCCCAGAATGCTGGGTCATAGTCTAAAAGGGGCACTGGGCCCAGTCATGTACAGCGACCTGGCTCCAAAGTTGGCTGGGCATAGGGCACCTTAAGTGGGCCCTGAAGCCCCCGCGGGCTGCATGTCCATCCGTGTAGTTGGGGTGTGGTGTGCCCATGGTGGCAATACATGAGGCCAAGGAGGGCCCCAGGTGGCAAAAATGGGGAGGCCTGAGAGTGGGGGGCCACCCTGAGGGACCACAGCCTGGGCTGAGTGACGGGCCAGCCCCAGAGGCCACAAAGTAGGCAGCAACATCCTGGACTTGGCGATGCAGGAAGAGCTAGTGTCCCCTGCACACCCCAACCTGAGTCTCACACCTCTAGCATGGAGGGCAGCCCTGCCCCAGTAGGAGAAGGTTGCAGGGAAGAGCTCCTGGGTCCCAGGTCCCTGGTGGTGGCAGGGGGTACTCATCTCCCACACACCAGGGCTCAGTGGAGGTCACTGAATGCCAGGAACTGGAGAACCCGGCAGTGGGAGGTTAGAGCTTCACCAGGCTCCGCTTGCCCCCAGGAGCTTCCAGAAGCCATGTGGCCCATGTGGGGGCGCCAGTCCCCATTTCCCCAGTGCCGCCTGTCACCCACCTCAGCATACAGGGAACACCTGCCTCCCCTCTTAGAGCTTTTAGTGATGCCAGCAGCCTATCATGGCATCCGTGCCACAGGTTCACCACCAGGGCAAGAGTTTTCCATCCTGGTGAAATCATTTCTGTTTTTTCATGCAGACCATGCTTTTGTTGTTGTATCAGAGAACGCTTCAGTTGGGTGTGATGGCACACGCCTGTGATCCCCTCACTAGGAGGCTGAGGCAGGAGGATCCTGGCAGTTCAAGGCCACCCTGGGCTACAAAGTGAGTTCAAGGTCAGCCTGAACTGGGTTATGAAACTGTCTCAAAAACAAAAACAAAAACAAAACAAAAAACACTTCACCAAAGCTTAGTTCCTGGAATTTTTTTGCCCTGCTGCCTGTGAAAGGTTTTGTGGTTTTGCATTTTTCTCTTTCCATTCCTGGTCTGTTCTGAGTTCCTATTTGTGAAAAGGGTGAGGTTCAGGTTGAAGTTCATTCCCACCACCACCTACCCTGCCTTGGGCCTGAGCACGAAGCGTCCCGTTTTCACTTCCAAGACAGTCCAAGGAGTGACACAAAATACAGTTCTGTAGCGATGACCCACAGGTGTTTCTGCAGTGGCATAACCCACGTGTGCTATATTATGTTTATACACAAATACGTGCTTTGCTGTTAATATTACTCTTTTGCTTTAGGAGAAGGACCTCAAATTCACTTATTAATAAATGTTATTTCTCAGCTGAGTGTGGTGACACACCTATAGTCCCAGCTACGTGGGAGGCTGAGGCAGAATTGCTTGGGTCCAGGAAGTAGTGGCCAGCCTGGGCAACATAGTGAGACCTCAACTCAGAGAAAAAAAAAAATTAATTAAACATAATGAGCTCAGCCATAAACTGAAAAGGTAGGATTATGGATTTTTTGTTTGTTTTTTGAGACAAGATCTCACTGTGTGGTTCAAGCTGGCCTTGAATTCACTATGTAACCCAAGCTGGCCTCAGACTCCCAGCGATCCTCCCGCCTCAGCCTCCCTGGTGCTAGGATGAGACAGGCAGGTGCCCCTGCTCCTGGCCAGTGGTGTAGCATATATACAGAACCTACAGGCCTCCTCCTCACATAGAGTTTATATCATCCCCAATACGATTCACATGATAGAAATTACTGTTCTACTGTATCGCTTAAGAAATAATGCTGAGGACAAAGTTTTGTACATGTTCCGTACAGAGACAGTGCCAGTATTTTTCATCCAGAGCTGACTGAATTCGCTGACGCTAAGACCATGAACGCTGAGGGCCAGCTGCCCCGGATGTGAGAAGACCGTTCTTCCAGGCTCAGACTGACGAGTAGAACTGCGAGTGTCCTCTTAAAATTTTCCTTTGTCCCCTGAGGCATGGAGCTGAGCACTGTTGCCCCTTCTTCCTCTGCCTTCCTGTATTTTATTCTTGGTCGCGCTTGTGTACTGTCAGGAGGAGGCAGGGTGGAGAAATCAATGCATGGCCTTTGCATCGGTCCTGTCTACCCTCGTGTGGCGGAAAAGCCAGGAACTGCGAAGTGAAAACCTCATCTTACATCCAATCTGCTGTAATTGCGTCTTGAACTCTGGCTGCTAGCTGGCGCCTGCTAGAATTCTCCAGAGCCAGGAGCACTCGGGCTATAATGCAAGTCTGGTGAAACAGAGTGGATAGCTGGATGCCCTTTGCAGGAAAAGGAGCGGGTCTTCTTCATGCAAGTCTGAAACGGCCCTGTGGCCTGGGAAGCCTGCTGCTACCTCGAACACCAATTGTCTGATCCTCTGGCAGAAAACCACAGGGACTTCCATGCCAAGGCCCTGCTGCTTTCGAAAGATATTTTCAGCCCCTTTGCCACTGAGGGGCAGCAGCAGTCTGCAGCTTAGAATGCACAGCTGTTGCTCAGAAGCTGACATTCCAAGGGCTGGGGTGCAGCTCGGAGATAGACTCACCCTGCCCTTACCAAACCAAGAAAAGAAAAAAGTGGGGGCATTCTGGAAACCAGTGTGCTTCGACATCGTGCATAAAAGTTTAGAGTAAAACTAGATGTGGTGACACTCACCTGTAATCCTGGCACTGTGGGAGGCTGAGGCAGGAGAATTGCTAGTTTGAACCCAGCCTTGGCAACTTGGCAAGAACCTATCTCAAAAAAGAGGGAGTAGGGCTGGGGCGGAGCCCAGTGTGAAGGTTCTGGGCTCCATCCCCGGTGTATGTGTGTGTGTGTCGGGGTGTCCAGTTGAAAACTAAAGAAGATGGTACCTGTGTCATAACAGGTTTCCTCTAAAATTGCTGTCCGTAGGTGGTAACTACTCGGTCCCATCGTGTGATTTCGTTGTGGGCCGTTACCAGTCTACAAGAGCGGATGGGCTTGCACCTACGTATCGGAGGAGAAAGCCGGCGAGGCCCGGGATTTCTGAGACCGAGGCACGAGAAGCACCTCGGACCGTGTGCCGCCGACAAGCAGCCCCGCTAAGCGGAGCTTCAGAGCACAGGGTCTCTCGTTCATTTGCCGCCCTTCTCCCGGTAGACTGCTCAGAACGAGGAGTCATCCCGAGAATGGGCGCTGGCCCCACGGGGAACAAGGGGGCTTGTGTTTGTTTGGGATGTTTGTTTGTTTTGTTGTCCTTTTCCATTGGCTTCATCCTCTCCTCCTCCTCCCTGGCCCCTCTGGGCCCCTTGCATAAGCAACGCTGTGGCCAGTGCTGGCCAGTGCTGGCGCCAGGAGCACACCGATCAATCGCCCTCGCAGCAGGAGGCAGACGGTGCTAATTGAACTCCAGAGTGGTGTTTTCTTTCCTTATCTTTTCTTTTTATTTTTTTGGTGGAGCGGGGGATGGAACCCAGGGCCTAGCTTACGTTAGGCAATTGCTCTGCCCCGCTGAGCTACATCCTCAGTGCATCCAAAGTGGCTTTTTTGTCTTGCTAGGTAGCCCAGACGGGCCTCAAACTCACAGCAATTCTCCTGCCTCAGCCTCCCAAGGACTGGGGTCATAGACAGCAGTGGACAGCACCATGGCACAGGTGGAGAGCCGCACCACCAGTCTGTCCATCCCACCCACCCTGCCATCTGCTTTGAGAAAACATGAGGGCAGGAGATAAGTCTGTATTCCGGTCTCCCGGCCCAGGGCAGAACGTCTTACTCTTTGTGCATGACCAGGGCTTCCCACACAGCCACATGTTTGCTCAGCACCTTTATTGAGGCCCAATTCACATCCCATGCAGCCAGCCCAGTTAAGCCTGTACTTCAGGGGCTTTTCTTATATTGACAGTCACCATGATCAGTGTTAGTGCCCCTGAAAAACCTCATCCTCATTAGCTGTTACCGGTCATCTCCCCAGCACCAGGGATGGAACCCCGGGCCTCCTGCCTGCTGGGCTGCATTCTCCCACTGAGCTAACTGAAGACCCAAACAAGTGTTAGTCTACCTGCTGCCCCTATGGGCTGGCTTGTTCTGGACATTTCCTGTCTCGGTGGAGCTGTATAGTATGTGGTCTTTGTGCCAAACTGAGTTTGCTCAGTGTGTCAGAGGTTGTCCACGCCTTCGCATGCGTCTCCACTGCATTCCTTTGCAGCTGAGTGCTTCCACTAAGTGGTTTCACTGTGTAGACCCAGTCGTACTTACCCAGTCCTCAGCGGGAGGACATTTGAGTGGTTTCTGCTTCAGGCCACCACAGAGGGAGCAGCTGTGAACACCCCTGGGCCCATATTTATGTGCAGGTGTTTTCACCGCTCTGGGCAGAACCCCAGGGGTATGGTATCTGTGTTGCACTTTGTGAGGACCCGCCAGACTGTCTTCCAAAGCGCCATACCATTTTATGTTCTCACCACAGCCACAGCTTTGCATCTGGAAGAGCAATGGCCTAGCAGGCACATGGTCTTGGGCTTGATTCCCCGACACTGCAAAAACAACAGTGGCCACAAAGCACACGGAGCAAGGAGAGCTGCAGCTGGCAGCTGGCACACTCAGGGTGGCTGGGACTTGTTTTAACAAGGTCTGATAAGACACGCAAACATGGGACATGGCTGTTGTGAAGGAGGAGGCTTAGACTTCAGTCTCCTGGAAGCAGGAGGCATGACACGCCACCCAGGGCCCCACAGGAAGCCCGAGGCCAGGCGGGGGCAGGAGGAGGTGGGTCTGAGCCTTCACGGTGGTGTGGGGCACTTCAGCAGGCACCGGGTGACTGGGTGATTGGGTCACAAGGAGGTGCCTGGGTGTGGACTGCTGGGTTGCTTTGCATGTGAAAGTCACGAGGAGCTGATGCCCGCCTGCTACAGGGAGAGTCGGCTTGTGTTATTCCGTCCTAAGATGTGACTTCTACCTGGGTCCTGAATCATACACGGAAGATTTACCTCTTACCATAGCTGTATTGCTACCAGCCATTTATTCCAATTCTTTGCAATCAGCCATGGGCAGGTGGTGTTTATGGCCACTTTCTTCTGTGGACTGTGCAGTTGAAGCAGATGCCATCCGACTTCAGGTCGACCTCAGTTCGAAGGGACAGTCTGTCAGATGTCCCAGGAGATCAAGCAAAGGCTGCATTTCAGGATCTGTTGCATATTTGTATATTTAGGTCATAACTGCCAGGCTAGACTTCAGTGTGGTGTAGAAATAGCTGGAAATGCCCAGCCCAGAGCATGTGGACTTGGCTTTTGGATTTTTGTCTTTGTGCATGGGTATTCGTGAACAAGTGATATCTTCACTGGCGTCTACTGTAGTCATAGTGATGGCGATTTGTTAACAGGACATCAGAGGAAGAAATGTCTCGCTCTCTGTCCTAGGCTGTAGCGATAGATGAACAGCTATGGAAAACATACCCAATATGGTATCACCGCCACTACCCATCTTGTTTATGAGCTTTCTTCTTTACTCCTCTGCCAGGAAATTTCAGTTACTCCCTTTCTCAGTGTACTTTCTGTTGCTATAAGAGGACACCTGTTAGAAAGGACAGAGCTTTATGGTCTTGTGGTCCAGGGCCCGAGAAGTCTGACAGCTTGGTACTGTGAGATCAAGAGAACCAAAGAGGCTTGGAGTTGCTATTGTAATAAGTTGGCCCATGACCGGAATCAGGAGGGTTAATCTAGCAAAACCGCCATGACCCAGTCACCTCGTATGGGACTCCACTTCCCTCTGCTGAGGCTCCAGGACTGAATTTCCCACATATGGACCCCACACCTTCTACATTCATCTCTGCTCCAGCCCTCCTCACGGAAGCTCCGGGTGGAAGGGCCTTTTCCACACCCCGCCCAAGCCCCATGAGCTCCCAGCTTCCCAGAAGCAAAGCCACAGGCAGCCTCCTTCTTCCTGTAACCCAGAGCGACCAGGGGCTGGGTGGACTGGGGACCCAGAGCCAGGCTGGAAGACACCAGGTCTCTTTTTAATGCCACTACCTGCCCTTGCCCGGAGCAGCCTCACAATGCGATTCTCACCCTGAGAGTGCAGTAGCTGGGCGCTCCATCACGGCGAGGCCTGCTTCGGTGTGTGGCTTGTCGGTAGCCGAGGAGACTCAGCCTTGAAGACAGGAGTGGGGGGTGGCTGCACTGCAACGGAGAGCTCCATCTTTCGGGGCCGGGGTGCCGCTCAGGGGTGAGCACCTGCTTAGCCTCGCCTGCACGGGCCCTGGGTTCAATCCCTGGCACGGCAACAGCAACAACAAAAAGGAAGTTGCATTTTTCTGTCAGTAGGAAACATTTCCACCAGTGGGGTCGTGTACCTCCGTCCAGACCCTCAAATTAAAGAGCAGATGGCTGTAAATGATCCTTCAGGGCCCCACTGCGCCTTGGTTGGTTTCCAATCACCATGTAAAATAGAATCAGAGCCTCCGGGGTGCGGTAATGGGCAAACTCTCCCCCCATGCTGACGGGCAGCCCGGTGAGTGTTGTGCCCGCGGCCCCCGGGCCTCCGCGTCGCCCTGACATCCAGCCTCAGATCAATTATCGTCCGTGGTGTGGCCTGAAGCACGCCAAGCAAGGCACTCCCTGCCTCACAATCATAGATTATTTACAGCGAACGCAAACTGCTCTGTGCTGCTCACCCCTAGCAATGGCCAAGGGCAGCACAGGGGAGGTGTTTTTTTCTCGTTTTTGTTTTACCAAAAGAGAAAATGCTGCACGGTTTCCACACTAAATGGTCACAGTGGGGACCAATTTCCTGCGCTCCAGCCGCGCCGCTTCAGCCAATACAGCAAGGGAAAGCATCGCTGCATCTTCTAGAAGGATCCCACCGAGGCATAAAAAGGGCACCGCCCCGCCTGGCTCGGTGCTGAGTGCGGGAGCCGGTGCCACCATGGGGAACGCGCACTCTAAGGGTGGCGACAGGCAAGAGGCGCTCCCCGGCCGCCCGGAGCTCTCTTTCTACAGCTCTTTCCCCAGGAAATGGAGCGAGAATGTCTTCCTGGATAACGAGCTGCTGACCTCCAGGGTTCTGTCGGCGCTGCGGCCCCAGTCAGAGCGGGGTTTCCGGGCGGGCGACCTCCGCTACCCGGCCCGCTTTCTCAGCTCCAACTCTGTCTTCGCCTCTGTCGCAGCCTCGATGAAGGAGCCCCCGCCGCGGGGCACCCTCCTGTCCGATGGCAGCCCGGCCCCGTCCAGGAGTGCGGTCGGCATGACAGGCTCACAGAAAGGGGGTCCCCAGCCAACACCCAGCCCTGCTGGCACCGGACCCGGAACCGGGGTGCGACTCGGGTAAGTGGGGAGCCCTTGCCCTGCTGTCAGGGGCAGACGCAGGGCCGCTGCGGTGGGGGCGGCCTCCGGGGTCCGGATGGATAGGCTCGGCCCCCTGGGTGAAATTCTCATTTACGCCTGCTTTGGGGACGCCGTAGGTTTTCTCTACCGAAAACAGTGCGTCTAGAGCCAGTTCGCGTAAGAGACTTGGATCACACCGGACAGGGCTCCCGGCGGTGCTCCAGACTGTGCTAGGGGTTTTGCACCCCAATACCTGTGCCCTCCTCAGCTTCGTAGGATGTCGAGGGGCCCCTCAGTCTCCCAGTCAGCAGCACTGGGGTGAAAAGTGAGGCCGAAACCGCCCCCCTCGAGTCGGTACGAGGGGAGCTCGTTAGCTTTCCCTCTGCACAAGCGCTGCCCCCCACCCCGGACTACGAGCCGTGCCTCGAGTCCACGGACGGCTCTGCGGGCTCCCGGCACAGCAAAGGCCGCCCTGGTTCCTGCCCCTGGGCACAGACCTGAGCCTTCCGGGGAGCCTGATGGAAGGGGTCCCGGTGTGACATTGGTCGTCCCCTTGTTTTTAAAGAGGACTTGTGCCGCTGAAGCCTCCTCCTGAGATCCGGAACGTTCTCCAGCTCCCCGCTCGTCAGCCAGAGTGACAAACTGCTCTGCCTTTGTGAAGGGAGAGGGCTGAGCGTGGGTGCTGGACCCGGTCGTTTCAAACCCTTGTCTTAATCATTTCCACTCAGACCACTCACAGGAGAGATGGATGAAGCCGATTCTGCATTTTTAAAATTCAAGCAGGGGGCCGAGGACTCCCTGGCCCCCACTCCCTCTGTCACCGAGCCTGTCTATGTGGAAGGTACGGTTGCCGCTTGCTGCCCACTGGCCCCCTCCATGTGCCCGTGCCAGGGACGGGCACTGGGCAGTGAGCCGGGCCCCCTCCAGCAGCCCCGTCTTCCCCTCAGACCCCTACACGGCCTCGCTGAGGAGCGAGATCGAATCGGATGCCCATGAGTTTGAGGCCGAGTCCTGGAGCCTGGCCGTGGACCCGGCCTACGCCAAGAAGCAGAAGAGGGAGGTGGTGAAGAGACAGGACGTGCTCTATGGTAGGGTGCCATGTCTCTTCATGACCGCCCAGGGTCTGGCTCCCAGGGTCAGCTTCCCATGAGACCTTGTACCCCCCCACCCCACCTGTCACCCCTGTCCCCTGGGGCAGCTCCACCTCCAGCCTGAGAAAAGACGGCAGAGGCTTTGATACCTGTGTCCATGCAGAGGGCCCTGGCCAGGTTCCTGGGCCTCAGTCCACCACACCCAAAGCCCTGGAGGCCCTGGTGGCTGTCCGGCCCCTTGGGCTGCCCTAACGCTGGGGATAGGAGACTTAGAAACAGCTCCCAAGGCCCTAGGGAGGGGGCAGCCCAAGACCCACGGGCCAGCACACTCAGCCTCTGGGCAGAAGCACTTCTTGGTTCCTACGCGGTGCCCTCTGGCTGTGTCCTCCCCAGGCGCAGGGCGTGTGTGGCTGTGCAGATCAAACTGGGGGTGCTCTGCACCTGCATTACGTCCCTAGTCCTTTCCACGTTTTATTTTTAGAAAAAGTCTTGCTGGGTTAACCAGGTTGGCCTCCAACTTCTGATCCTCCTGCCTCAGCCCCCTGAGTAGCTGGGATTTAGGGTGTACCACTACAGCTATCTTGGGGTCTCCCCATCTGGGAGGATGCAACTCTCATAACCTAACCTCCCCCCAAAGGTCCCCCTCAATACCACAGCCTTGGGGGTGAGGTTCTGGCTATGAATTTGGGGGGATCACAGATGGGTACAGATATGTTGAGTTTCACATCCACATGGGCTGGGGATATAGCTCAGCAGCGCAAGCACCTGCCTGCCAAGCACAAGGTCCTGAGTTCAATCCCTGGTACCAAAATAAACAACAACATCAACAACAAAAAGAACATAATGCACGCCCACAGGCATTGTGCAGGGCAACCTTCCTGTGAAAAGACCCTCAATGTCGTCTATCGACTTTAGGCGTGGAACCCTCCCAGGATGTTGCAGCCCTGGTGCTCGTCCTGGGTCCTCAGCTTTCTCCAGCCTTTCAGCCTGGGACTCCCACAGCACCTTGGGGGCAGGGGGACTTGGGCAAGGAGGAAGGACAGGTCTGTGTGTCTGGTTCATTACACTTCACACTGTGGAGTTGAGATACACCCTTTTACAGATGGCTCAGGCTTACCCTTCTTTGTGGCAGAGTAGTGCTCAATTGTGTGTACACACATTTTCTTTATTCATTTGTCTGCTGAGGGGCACACAGGCTGCTTCCAGGAGCAACTGTTTTTAGTTGTGCTGCTATAAACATGGGTCTCACATGGTTATTCTTACATGAGAAACTCATACATGGAGGGCAGAACAAAAGATAGAAAATAGGAAGTAGAGAGACCTTTTAAGGGGAGCAAGATGGAGGGAGTGGGAGGAAGGAGAGGAGAGAGGAGTGCAGAGGTGCTGTGTCCGCGCACCCGCTCCACTCCGGAGTGTGCTCTGTGTGCACTGCAAACACGGACTCATCACAATCTACAAAGAAGAACAGACAAAAGGCAGATACAGTGTTGCATGCCTGCTACTCAGGAAGCTGAGGCAGGAGGATCATCTGAGCCCTAGGCATTCAAAGGCAGCCTGGGCAACACAGCAAGATTCCATCTCTTTGTACAAATCGTTTTAAAACTGAAATGAAAAAGGCCACGAGGGCAAGGGCTGAGGTGGGCACGTCCCAAGCCACCCCAGCCACGCAGCAGGCAGCACCCCGGTCCCCATCCTGTCCCTGCAGAGCTGATGCAGACGGAGGCGCACCATGTGCGCACGCTGAAGATCATGCTGAAAGTCTACTCCAGGGCGCTGCAGGAGGAGCTGCAGTTCAGCGGCAAGGCCGTCAGCCGCCTCTTCCCGTGTGTGGATGACCTGCTGGACATGCACAGCCACTTCCTGGCGCGCCTGAAGGAGCGCCGCCAGGAGGCCCTGGAGGAGGGCAGCGAGCGGAACTACGTCATCCAGAAGATTGGGGACCTGCTGGTGCAGCAGGTGGGTGCAGCTGTGACCAGCAGGGGCCACTCGTGTCCCCACCCAGTGAGGACACAAGGACGGCTCTGCTTTGTCATTCAGCGGTAGAGCACTTGCCTAGCATGCATGAGGCTGCGTGTTCAACCCCCAGTGCCACAAAAAATAAAATCAAACAAAATACAATATGGTATAATATAGTACAGAACAATGTAGTGCAATGCAATGCAATGCAATGCAATGCAATCCCAAAACAAAAAAAACAGAGACCTTGGTCCTGGCTTCCATCTGCAGCTCCTGCCCTAGGGGCAGAGAAGCCGCCAGAGCGAACCCTCCTGTGGGAACTGTAGGCTTTCCTCTGGTCGTGTGGGTTTTATTTTAAGATCGCAGCTGCCACTTTGACAGAAGCGCGCTTCACCTCGAGCCTAGGCCAAGGGGGAAGAGCGGGGACACGCCCCCACCCAGCCTCAGCCAGCCTGCCCGAAATGCCCTCCGCCAGCCCAGCCGGGGGCTGTAGGTGTGACTCAGTGGTGCGGCCCGTGCTTGGCATGGTGAGGCCCTGGGTTCCATCCCCAAAACTAGGAAAACAAAGTGAGAAAAATAGGATTAGCTAAAGGAATAGTACCACTTTGACTTAGCATTCTGCTAACATCCTTTGGCTTAAGCTTATTTTATTCTTGGATCTCACACAGCTCTCAACTGTAGTTTTCAGTAGAAGGGAGTCCCAAACCCCTGCGTCTGGCTAGGAACCAGGCACATGAAGTTTCGTCTGTATTTAGAGCCCAGGAGCAGCTTTAGATTCTCTTGCGAGGGTGTCCCTGTCGACCATGCTGCTGCACTGGACTACGCATGCCCGGGACGCAGGGCGCGCATGCTCCTTTGAATTATCCTGAAATCATTGATATGTGGTGCCAGAATGATTGGAGCTCCTGAGATGTAGCAAAAGCACGCACGCACAGAATGATCTCATTTCACCTGTGTGGTACCCTGGGATTAAACACCACCCAGCTGCATGCCCCCGATCGAGTATGGGTGAGGTGAAATCGCAAGCGAATCCAGTCTGCATTTCAGCACAGCCGGGTAAACTAGACAGAGACACACCTTGCTGATCTTTGTGTGGCACTTTTGCGACATTTCCATCCTCTTTGCCCTAGTTTTCAGGTGAAAACGGGGAGAGAATGAAGGAGAAATACGGTGTGTTTTGTAGCGGTCACAACGAAGCAGTCAGTCATTACAAGTTACTGCTGCAGCAAAACAAGAAATTTCAAAACTTGATCAAGGTAAAAAAAAAAAAACAGTAATTTTAAAAAATTGAAATCTTTTCTTCGCCGTATATTCCCTCTCCTCCCACAGAACTGTAGCATCTTGGAATTGGGAATGTATAAGGGGTTAGAGTGAGATCTTCACCAGTCAGTTTTGCTTTTCATCACAACAAGCTGATTCAGAACATGAATGCAAAATCTCACCTAGAAACCCAAGATGAAAATAAGTCAGAGTAGCTCAGTGTGGGGGTGCACACTAGGATCACAGCACTCGGGAGGCTGAGGCAGGAGGATCACTGAGTGTGAGCCCAGCCTGAGCTACAGTGTCCCAGAAAGGACACTTAAGTCCACCAGCTGTCACTTTTTCAGTGCCCCAGTTGGCTCCAGGCACCAGAGCAACTCTATAACCTCTTTTTTGTGCCCTGAGTACATTGTTTCAGAGTGGCTGCTCGGCTATTGAAGGTCTGAATTTAAGAAAGATGTGTCCCAGCTATCAGGAGGCTGAGGCAGGAGTTTGCTTGAGCCCAGGAGTTCCAGGCCATCCTGGGTGAAACAGCAAGACCCTGTCTCATAAAAATATCCAAGTGTGATGGTGCACACTTGTAATGTAGCACTCTGGGAGGCTGAGGCAGGAAGATTGCAAGTTCAGGACAGCCTAGGCAACTTAGCAAGACCCTGTCTCAAAATGAAATAAGAGCTAGGGATGTAGCTCAGTATAAAGACCCTGGGCTCAATACCCAGAGCCTTCCCCCCCCATGAATAAAAGTGATGCCTCTTTGCAGTTGCCTGCATTCTTACAGTGCACAGGCCAGGAGTGGGGGCAAACCCGCAGAATGTGTGGCATGCTTCTTGGAGCTCAGGCAGTGCCCTCAACCCACCAGGAAGTGAGTCCAAGTGGCAGCGGCCCTGGCTGTCAGCCAGAGGTGTGTGCGTGCCTGCCATCAAGGAGCCAGCGCTAGGATAAGGACATGCCCGGGCTCGTCCACAGGGCCAGGGGACAAGAGCTGCCAGCAGGGTTCAGGACTTGCTGTGCACGCACGCAGGCAGCAGACAGCCCAACAGGCTGTGCAGGGAGCCTCCCCTGACTTTCTCTCATTCCTCCCTATATGGCTTTGCAGGGGCCCCGTTCACAATCTTAAGGGAGAGCCCCTTTGCTCACGTGGCCTTCTGTGTACAGCAGGTGAGCCCTGCTTTCAGGTACCCAGTGAGTGACTCTCCCAAATCAGCATAGGAGGGGCCCCAGCAAGCCAAAAAGAAAGGAGTCCCCCGCAAGGCTTGGAAGCTGCTCCTTAACTGACTCGGTAGGAGACGAGAGGCTCACCCGAGGCCTTCCATTCTGGTTCATAGAAAATCGGCCACTTCTCCATCGTGCGGCGGCTGGGCGTGCAGGAGTGCATTCTTCTTGTCACACAGCGCATCACCAAGTACCCGGTGCTGGTGGAGCGCATCATCCAGAACACAGAAGGTGGGGCGCCCCGCCGCCTGGCCTGCTGGGCCGCAGTGGGTTGAGGGGCCCATACGTGGCAGCAGGTCGGATCAGTTCCCCTTGGAATCCACTGTGCTGGGCACCAGGGTTCCCCAGCAGAAAAGTGAGGTGAAGGCAGGGATTAGAGCTAGGCGTGGTGCTGCACACTTCTCATCCCAGGAAGCTTAGGCTGAGGCAAGAGGATCACAAGTTCACAGCCAGCCGGGCCACATTGCAAGTGTAAAGCTGGCCTGTACTACTTGCTAAGACCCTGTCTCAAAAATCAAATGAGAAGACAGGGACTGCCTCTGCCCTGCTCACCGTGACTCCCTGTCCCTAGCTCAAGTCGTGCTGGAAGAGGTCAGCCTCTGTGACTCAGAGAAATGGGGTGCAGCAAGGTGATTCCTGAGTTATCCAGACAGGCCCAGGATGACCTCCATGTCGCATGCCCAGGGGCAACAAAGAGCTATTCCTGGAGCCAAGGTGGGCAGAGCAGAAAGGGTATATGGCCTGCCCAGGGCTTCTCCGGGGCCGTGCAGGAGGGTCACACCGGCCATACCACCAGTGGAGCCAGACCATAGGAGAATGGGAAAGTTTCCAGCCCTGCCCAGGAAGCAGGGAGGGAGCCAGCGCTTGGTCACAGCAGGAGGTGGAGGGAGTTGTGTTGGAAGAGTGGAGGGGCTGGGTACCAAGAAGTGGCAGGAGGGGCTATGCAGGACAGTTTTTGTCACTCGGGTCACACCTTGGCTTCTGCATGCAACAGCTCTACGCAGGTAAAAACTAAACTCTGGGCCACTGCGTTGATTTTAGAGGCTGTTTCTGTCTCAGGAATTAGAGCTGGGAGGTCATTATTGAGGGTCTCCAGGACAGTGGCCCCAGGGAATGGACCTCACAGATGCCCCCGCACATAGCAAATCTGTGCATGTTGTGTGACTCTGAGTGTGTGGCAGCTGGCACCGAGGACTATGAAGACCTGACCCAGGCCCTGGACCTTATCCGGGATGTCATCTCCCAAGTGGACGCCAAGGTCAGCGAGTGGGAGAAGGGCCAGCGCCTCAGGGAGATCGCAGGCAAAATGGACCTCAAGTCCTCCAGCAAACTCAAGAACGGGCTGACTTTCCGCAAGGAGGACATGCTGCGGCGACAGCTCCACCTGGAGGGCACACTGTGCTGGAAGACCACGTCCGGGCGCTTGAAAGGTAAGCCCGGCCCTGACCTCCTCTAGCAGGTGGGCTCCCCCGTGGAGTGGTGGGTGCCGTCTTGAATTAGTGGACATCGTCTTGGATTGGTGGGTATTATCTTTGGTCAGTGTATATCGTCTTGATCCTTGAGACCCCGTCTTTGCTTGGTGGGCACCAAGCGGGACGGTGAGAGTACACCTGACCAGGTAAGATCTGCCCCCCCAGCCTGTTGGGGCTTCAGCCAGTGGAACAAAAAGAGAAATGAACAAATAAAAAGAAAAAAAAATGTAAATGCAGTGAAAGCTTTAAAAGAACCAATAGGCTGCAGTGAGAAAGAATTGGGAAAAGATCCCTGGTTTAGACAGGGTGATCAGAAGTAGGTCCCCACTGGGCACAGTGGCATACAAGGACTAAAGCACTGAGAGGACCCAGAGCACAAGGGGACAAGGCCAGCTCTCCCTGCATCACTCAAGCAGGAGGCAGAACACGGGCGTGCAGTGGCTCAGGTCGCAGCCCACAGCCAGGAGAGCAGAAGGGCCAGCCTGCAGCAGTAAATCAGCCAGAGCAGCCCCAAGGCTGCTGTTCCAGGGAGAACCTCTAGGAACCAAGGCCTGACCAAGGCGTAGAAACTGAGGTTTAGTTCTGATCACCTTGGTTGTTGTTTTGGTTTTGTGGGGGTTTTTTGGGGTTTTTTTTGAGATGGGGTCTCACTATGTAGCTCAGGCTGGACTGAACTTTGTACCCCAGGCTGGCCTTGACCTTGCAGCAATCCTCCTGCCTCAGCCTCCCAAGTGCCAGGATGTTGAGCACCACCTCAGCCTGCTCTGAGCTGGAGCCCCTGGAGGATGTTAGGGAAAGCAGTGCAGCCTTCGTGGGCTCAGCATTGAAACCCAGAAGGGTGCTGGGGTGGGCTGGGTGAGGAAGGAGACATCTAGGCCTGAGCAGGGGCTGCGCAGTGCCGAAGCGAAGCTCTCGCGGGGGCCAGGAGCCCACCGGCTGCCCTGTGAGAGGTCTCCTGTGCCGTCTCAGCAGATGTCCTCGCCGTCCTGCTGACTGACGTGATGCTGCTGCTGCAGGAAAAGGATCAGAAGTACGTCTTTGCTTCCGTGGTATGTAGCCGCATCCTCGTGCAGAGGCCCGGGGCGGCACCTTGTGGGGTGGCCCCGCAGCAACAGGAAAGGTGCGCCTGGGATGCCCGGGAGGTCCTAGCCCAGACCCTCTGCGCTTTCACACCCCTCCTCCGGCTGGCGCTCACGGGTCATCACAAGCCCCAGAAACCTTGCCAGGAAAACCCTCTTTCGTTTTCTGTCCTTTTTTTTTTTTAAGACAAGGTCTCACTATGCAGTTCAGGCTGGCCTTGAGCTCACTTGGTAGCCCAGGCTGGTCTCGAACTCAACGATCCTCCTGCCTCAGCCTTCCAAGTGTTAGAATGACAGGCGTATGCCACTACATCCGGCTCAGGAAAATCGTTTTCTTCCTAAGGACTTTTGGTCCCTGTCCCTGAAGACCTGAGCTCAGGCAGCCACCCACCCAGGGCTGTGGCAGGTTGATTCCAGAGAATGTAGTCCCTGAACACCCCATCATGGGAGCCAGGCTCAGCTGGGGCCTCAGTGGCCTAACCTGCCCAGCCCTGTACCCACCCAGGACTTGGCTTCCTCCCCTGCTGTGACAGCCACTGGTGCAGGGTAGGTGCCCCTGCTGAAGGGCTTATAGAGCCCCTTGGCTTTTGGGTCACCTGGAGAGGGCGCCCTTCCCCGCTGAGCCGTCGCATGGAGTCACCGACCCAGAGGTTTAAAGCGGCTTCTCAAGGGCTCTGGTGTGGCTCAGTGGTTAGTGCTCACCTAGCACACAGGTTTCACCCCCAGCACCACAGAAAAAATTTAAGAGTAGTTTCTCAAGACATTTTGCAGCCTCTCTCCCCTGTTCTGCTGATTGGCTCTGAACTTTACACATTTGAGATTTTGGTTTTTTTTTTTTTTTTTTTGGCTTTTTGAGGCAGGGTCTTGCTATGCAGTGTAGGCAGGCCTTGAGCTCACTTTATAGCTCAGGCTGGTCTCGAACTTGCAACAGTCCTCCTGCCTCAGCCTCCTGAGTGCTGGTATTACAGGTGTGTGCCACCACACCCAGCCTCACACCCAGCCTGTATGGCACATTTGTATCACAGGTTGGCAGGTGATTCCTCTGTCACGCCATCATAGCCCGGGACAGTGTGCGCATGAGCCAGCACAGCTGTTGTCCATAAAGCTTTATTTACAAAGGCAGACAGTGGGCCAGACCTGGCCCCTGTACTTGTATCTTAAAGGCAGCATTTAATTTCTTCCTATTGTTTTTTAATTTTTAAAATTTGTATCAGTCTGTGACTGTAGTGTGTCATGCCCGCATCCCTTGTGGGGAGCTGGCGCGTGGACAGAACCCATCTTAGTCCCCCTTACTTTGCTTGCCCCCCCATCTCTCAGTCCCCTTCCCACTTGCAAAAGCTCTATCTCCCTGTTCCCCACTGTCTTTCATTTTGCTCTCTAAATTGCATATGCCTTGGGGTTCTCGTGTAAGAGAAATCACCTGGTACTTACTCCTTGGTCTGATTTACTTCACTTAGCATTGTGGCCTCAAGGCACGCCCATGTTCCTACAAATGATTTAAGTGTATCCTTCTTTATGGCAGAGTAGTACTCCGTTGTGTATGAATACCACATTTTCTTTTGTTGTTGAGGGGTTTTTGTTTATTTGCCTCACTGTGTAGTTCAGGCTGGCGTTGAACTCACTATGTAGCCCAGGATGGCTCAAACTCACGGGCATGCACCACCATGCCTGGCTGTAGAATTCTTTCTGGACAGATATACAATGAAGTGGGAATACTGGTTGGCTCAGAGATTTGAGGAGGACTGTCATTGATATATATTATATGGTACTGTATCTGTTTTGAGTTTTGTAAAGTGTTCATTACTGATTATATGTTTTAAAAAAGTTGCCTCCATATCTATAGTCCCAGCTACTTGGGAGGCTGAGATAGGAAGATCATTTGAGCACAAGAGTTTGAGGCCTGCCTGGACAACACAGTAAAACCCGATCCTTTTAAGGAGCAAGAAAAGCATAATAAATTGATACCTTAAAAGCAGTAGGGTGTAGTAGTGCATGCCTGAAGTTTCAGCTCTCTGGGAGGCTGAGGCAGGAAGACTGTAAATATGAATCCAATCTGGGCAATTTAGTGAAACCCTATCTCAAAATAAAAAAGGGCTGGGGATGGAACTCAGTGCAAAGGCCTTGGGTTCAATTCCCAGTACTGGTGAGAGAGAGAGAGATACTAGGATATCATTGCAGTAGCTGCATTTTTTTGTTGTTTTGTTTTGTTTTGTTGGTCTTTTTGAGACAGGGTCTTGCTATGCAGTCCAGGCTGGGCTTGAGCTCACTTCGTAGCCCAGGCTGGCCTCAACTTTGCAATGACCCTCCTGCCTCAGCCTCCCGAGCGCTGGGATTACAGGCGTGCACCACCATGCCTGGCAGCAATAGTTTTTTTTTTCCTCCTGTTTTCAAAATCTTCCTGCTGACAGAGCACACAACTTACCCTCCCAGTGCCCCGCACTCCAAGACCCAAGGTCTCGCTGGTGTCGGGCAGCTGCAGAGTAACAGGTGCCCACCCACCACCTTCTCCGGGACAGGACTCGAAGCCGCCTGTCATCTCCCTGCAAAAGCTCATCGTGCGGGAAGTAGCCAATGAGGAGAAGGCCATGTTTCTGATCAGCGCCTCCCTGCAAGGGCCCGAGATGTACGAGATCTACACCAGCTCCAAGGAGGACCGGAATGCCTGGATGGCCCACATCCGCCGTGCCGTAGAGAGGTGAGGGGACCCAGCCCGCCCCGTGCTCTCTTCAGATGCCTCAGGCCCCTCTGCTCTCCCCTGCTCCTATCCTGCTGCACTGGCCATCCGTGCTCTTCTCAAGAACGGATGGGAAAAAAGCCAGGCGTGGTGGGCACACCTGTAATCTCAGCACTCGGGAGGCTGAGGCAGGAGGATCACCATGAGTTTGAAGCCAGCATGGGCTACATAGTGACTTCAAGGCCAGCCTGAATTTCATAGCGAGACCCTGACTCAAAAAGAAAAGAAAAAAATACGGATGGAAAACCCAGGCACGGTGACGCATACTTGTAAACCCAGCTACTCAGGAAGCCAGGACAGGAGGATCACACGTTTGAGGCCAGCCAGGACAACTGAGTGAGAGCCTGTCTTGAAATAAAGTGAAAAGTGGCTGAGGTGGGAGAGCATGTGCTTGGCTGTGCGAGGTGGGCTTGGGCTATGCTTGGTTGTAGAGTGTTCACCTGATATGCACAGGCCCTGGTTTTCATCCTCAGCATGGGACAAAAGGGAAAAAAAGCCAGGCACATGGCTCACACCTGTCATCCAGGCATTCTGGGAGGCTGAGGCAGGAGGATTGCAAGTTCTAGCCCAACCTGGGTGACAGCAGTTTAGCATGACTGAAAAAAAACTTTTTTAAAAAGGAGGACTTACTGTGAAGGCCCTAGGTTCCCCCTGTACCACCAAAAGCAAAAACAAAACAAAGAAAAGTAAATGGACCAGTGGTGCTGTTCTGGCCTTGTCTGACAAGACCCAAGCCTGGACATCTGGCCAGCAGGGATAAAAGGCCAGGCAGATCTAACCTGGACCTTTCCGCATTCGTGGGCCCTAAGCTGGACAGAGTGACCTATTCCCCACCCACCACCTGAGGTGAGGGCCATTGTGGCAGGGCACAGTGTCCTGTCCCCTTTGACAGCCACCAGTGGGAAGACCCAGGCAGCAGACAGCCACCTGCCCAGCCATGTCCTGTTCGTGCTTCTACCCAGAGCCCCTCTGTGCCCAGGAGCCAAGGCCCAGAGGGCACTGTGGCCTCCCCAGGCCCACTGTCCCCAGCACAAGAAGGTCCACAGTCTGATCTCAGAACCTGAGCACAGCCCCAAACCCACGTGAATGCTCTTCCTCCTCCTCAGCCAGCCCCGGCGGTGCTGACCCCTCTCTCTCTGCAGCTGCCCCGATGAGGAGGAGGGGCCTTTCAGTGAGGCAGAGGAGAAGAAGATGGTCGAAGCCCGAGCCATGAAACTCAAGGACTTCCAAGGTAAGAGGGAGTGGGAGTCACGGGCACACCCCTTGCACAGTGACGGCAGCCAGGGGACCCCAGCAGCATCCCCGGTCTGTCCAGCTAGGAGGGACCGGGCGCGGGCAGCCACCGGCCCCATGGCCCGGCTGGCTTCAAACTTCTGAGTCTCCTGCCTCGGCCTTCCCTGTTGCTGGGGTTATATGTCTGCACCACCACACCTGAGATAAGAAGATTTTCTTTACCAAAATGTTCTTTCCCATCTGGAAAAGCCAAACGCGAGCTCCCCGGCATCTTGTAAGTGGCACTCCCTCTAGAATCAGGAGCAGGGCAAGGCCACCCACTTTAACCGCCGTTATTTTCATCCCGGAGTTCCCAGCCTGAGTAAGAGAGGAGAGACAGGAGTAAGATGTTACAGGAAGGGGGTGACAGTTTATTTCGCACGTAGGACAGGATTGCCTGCCTGAAAAACGTTAGTGGAGCCGGGTGCGGCGGCGCGCGCCTGTCATCCCTCCACTCGGGAGGCTGAGGCAGGAGGATGGTTGCAAGTTCGAGGCCAGCCTGGGCTACACAGTGAGCTCAAGCCCGGCCTGAACTGCATAGCGAGTCCCTATCTCAAAAAGACACTAAGAAAAAAAAAAAGAAAAGTTAGTGGCATCAACTGTGAAGCAGTTGGGACCAATTGGATGGTTGTTTAGCTGGATGGGGGAGGTTTATATACAAAGAGATCGAGTTTGTGTTTTCCATTGCTAATAGCCCAGTACTGCAGTCAGAGTAAGATATGAAAAACAGAGGTTTATTTTGGCTCTGGTTCTGGCCCCGTGTGTGGGATGATCCTTGTGCTGCAGAGCCCTAAACAGATACAGCATTGCATGGTGAAAGACAGGGAACACCTAGAAACATACCGGCTGCTGTTTCAGCAGCTCCAAGCTGGCCGTCACTGTTCACTGATCAGGCCCGTGAGTGAACCAGAGCTGTGGAGGGGAGGTGCCAGGTGTGAGCCACAGCGTGGGAGGCTAGGGTGCAGCTGAGCAGAGAGTGTCAGCTGAGCATGCGCGGAGCCAGGGCTCCATCCCGGTCACCTGCACGCCCGTCCTCCCCACTCTCCAGCAGGACTGCGAGTTCCAGCCCAGCCTGTGCCACTTAGTGATTTCACTAGATCTTATCTCGAAATCAAATCCAATCAAGTAAAGTAAAATAAATCCTATCTGGCCAGGCGTATTGGGGCACACCTATAATCCCTGCACTCAGGAGGCCAAGGCAGGATTGTGAGTTGGAGGCCAACCTAAACTGCATAGTGAGACCCTGTCTCAAAATTTTTTTTTTTTTTTGTGGTACTGGGGATCGAACTCAGGACCCTGCGCTTGCTAGGCAAGCACTTATTCCACTGAGCTATATCCCCAGCCCTCAAAATTTTTAAAAAGGTTTTAATTTAAAAAAAAGCGCTGTTCATAGCAGGGGGAAAAATGTCCGTAAGGGATTCAGTAAGGAAAAGCCTCTGTCAAAGGCAGGGAGACTTGAGATTGGAAAAGCTCCAACTTCCAGGCCCCTGGTTTGTCCCCATTCTGCCAGTGGTGGGGTGCGTGCAGAGTTAGTGTTTATCAGGCCGGTGCCAGGTCCTGAGGGCTCAAGGTGCCAGCTGACCGCATCCCCATCGGGCCGCCCACCCAACTCCCTGCAGTGCGCCTGAGCCTGAAGGACCAGCTGATCACACAGATCCTCCTGGAGAAGCAGCAGATCTACCTGGAGATGTCAGAGATGAGCGGGCTCGAGGACCCCAGCCCCACACGCAGCCTATTCCGTGGGGGTGACCCCTCAGAGACCCTGCAGGGTGGGCAGATCCTCAGGTCCGCGGTGAGCCAGAGTAAGTGACCGCCTGCCCAGTGCAGCCAGTTTCCACCCCAAGGGGTGGGCCGCGAGCACATCTCCGGCTGCCATTCCCGGTGACCTCTCCTGGCCTGTGCTGCCCAGTCAGTGGGATGCGGCCCTGCCCCTCCAGAGCATCCAGAAGATCAAGGAGCAGAGACCAGGGCGGGTCGGCTCTGACCCTCCACCACACCACACCCCCCTCATGCACCGCAGAGGCCTGCGCACCTGCCCCCAGCACACGGAAGTGCTGCCCCTGCCCCGGACAGTTCTCTTCAGCCACCCCAAGACTTTTGCCCCCCACAGCCCACCGTGTGGCTGTCTTTACACAAACCGTGACCAAAACAGGCACCTGGGAGGAGCCTGCAGGACCCTCCAGTCCCTCCTCCCTGGCCACCGTGGTCCTGGGCGCTCAAATGCAGACACAGGTCCAGGTTCTGGCCACAGTCCTGGAAATGAGGATGCGGGCAGAGCGGGCCTCGGCAAGGTGACTGCTTCCTCCTGTCCCCTACAGTTGAGGGCATCCACGGCCTGATCTGCTGGCGGCTGGGTAGCGCCAACTGCCAAGCGGAGGAAGGAGGCAGCTCCGTGGGCCTGCCCCGAAGGGCGGAGACCTTTGGGGGCTACGATAGCACCGGTAGCCCTGGCAAGAGTGAGTAACTTCGCCTGCCTCCCTGCCGGCTGTGGGGCACCCCTGGAGGTGTCGTCGTTGGCGGGGACATTGAAGAGCCCTCTGGGTACTGGAGTCCCCGCCCTGTCCACGGCACCCTGTGCCCCCAAAGCTACCGCCTTGCTCAGGCAGTAGCCCAGCCCGGATCTTCTTATGGGGTGGGGGCGTAAGACAGTTCCCGCACTGACACCCAGCCTGTGGGACCCGCAGTGTGCTCACATGCCTGGCTTGGGGTTCCAGATGGCAGTACTAAGAAAGTCTGCGGCGGCGACCCCAGGCCCTGTGACTGGCGGGGCCCTGCCCCCAGCAGCCTGGATTCGAAGCTCAGGGACAGCGACATTCTGGGGGGCAGCGAGGAAGCCCCACAGGCGGTACGTGCCTTCCCACGCTGTGGGTCCCCGCAGTCAGGGCCTGGCCCTGGGTCTTTCTGCCGCCCACGCCAACCACAAGACTTGGAGATAACAGGTGGCCGCTCTGGTTTGACACTTAGTCTTTGCAGGTGGAGGTGCCCGGTGTGGAGACAGGCCCTCGACTGCCCACCATCCTGGAGTCCGAGGTAGGTGGCAGGTTGTGCTTCTCCTGGGGATAACATGCGGGCCTCTCAGGCCTCCCGGGGAACCCAGCGCCTGTCCTCTCTCTCTGCAGCTTGTCCAGCGGATTCAGACCCTAGCCCAGCTGCTGCTCAGCCTACAGGTACCTGGGCGTGGAGCGGAGGGGGCCGGCCGCGCCCTGTCCCCCCTGACGAGGTGTGGGTGTGGCTCACCGCCCCGTCCCTCCGCAGGCGGTCATCGCCCAGCAGGACAGCCTGGTAGAAATGCAGCGGGCCACCATCCAGGAGCGCGAGAAGCAGTTCCGACTACAGTCGACACGCGGAAACCTGCTGCTGGAGCAGGAACGGCAGCGCAACTTCGAGAAGCAGCGCGAGGAGCGGGCCGGCGTGGAGAAGTTGCAGAGCCAGCTGCGGCAGGAGCAGCAGCGCTGGGAGCGCGAGTGCGCCCGGCAGCGGCAGGAGCTGGAGCTCGCGGGCGCGCGGCTTAAGGAACGAGAGGACGAGGCGCAGCAGCTGCGCGAGCGGCTGGAGCAGGAGCGCGCCGATCTGGAGCGCCAGCGCCAGGCCTACCAGCACGACCTGGAGCGGCTGCGCGAGGCCCAGCGCGCCGTGGAGCGTGAACGCGAGCGCCTGGAGCTGCTGCGCAGGCTCAAAAAGCAGAACACAGTTCCTGGGGCGCTGCCGCCTGAGGCGCTGGCAGAGGTGCGCCTGCGGACGGGGTGCGAGAGGGCGGTGCTGGCACACAAGGGTGCGAGGCTCAGTGCCAAGGAGCGTGCACCTGCTGGGCCTGGGGGCACACACCTGTGGTTCCCAGCACTGTGGAGGCCGAGGCGAGGCAGGAGGATATCCTCAGGTTCAAGGCCAGCTTGAGCTATGTCGTGAGCTCAGGGCCAACCAGAATACATAGGAAGAACTGTCTCCAAAACCATAAAATAACAAACGGTGGTTTAGGTGGCCAATACAAATACAAACAGCGAGGAATCCGAATGTGTGACCGTGTTGGTGTGTAATTGTGGGTGAGCGTGAGTGTGGCTGAGTGAGACCAGCAGGACTGTGCACCCATGGGTGTGTTTTGGCCCCGTGGGTGCAGAGCAGACCCAGCTAAGAGCTGGGCCAGGAGCTGAGGGGTCGGGCCCAGGCCCAGGGTGGGACACAGCCTTGCAGGGCTTTTCCTGCCCCAGCCCAGACCCGAGGAGGGGGCTGGGGCAGAGCCCTAGGGACAAGGGGACATGTCTCTGTCACTCTTGCAGGCCCAGCCCCCAACTCACCCTCCCAGCTTTAACGGGGAAGGGCTGGAGGGGCCCTCGGCGCAGGCCAAGGCCCCAGGCACCCGAACGACCCTGCTGCTGTCTGGCACCGGGGTGGAGTTTGCAGAGCGCCCAGAGGTGGCCCGGCGGGACAGCGCCCCGGCTGAAAGCCGGCCTGCCAAGAGCGAGGTGCCCATCCAGCTGCTCAGCGCCACCAACCAGTTCCAGAGGCAGGCGGCTGTGCAGCAGCAGATCCCCACCAAGCTGGCCGCCTCCACCAAGGGGGGCAAGGACAAGGGCAGCAAGAGCCGGGGCTCCCAGCGCTGGGAGAGCTCAGGTGAGCCTGGCCCCAAGCCCGGCCCCCACGGCAGGACGTTAGTCACCAGGGTCTGCGTCCCCTGGGCTGGGAAGTCTAGCCACAGGCACTCACAGGAGAGGACACTCATCCTCCTCGGAGAGGGCGCCGGAGGCCAAGCACAAGACGGGACAGTGGCAGTGAGGTGGGGGCCACCCTTGCAATGGGACCTTTGCTTTGAGGCAAAAGGGGAATGACCAATCCCATGTCCTCCCCCCGCCTGGGACCACACATGCAGAAATGGGGAAGTCAGACATGGTCACAGGTAGGAGGTGAGAGGCTGCAGAGCGGGGCAGGGGACCCCAGGCCCACAGGCATAGTCCTGCAGCACTGCCCCACAACCCCCCAGGGACAGCCTGGGTCTTGTGGCCACTGAGGCCTGAGGGGGACAGGAAAGGTTTCTCTGGGAACTACACCCTCCTCCTGCTGGGTGCAGTGACTGGGGACCCTCCCGGGCCAGGCAGCTGCCTGTGGGGAATGTGGTGGGTCAGGGGCCTGAGGTGGTCTGGGACAAGACCCAAGCTCCTTCCCTCTTGCAGGCTCCTTTGACCTGAAGCAGCAGCTGCTGCTCAACAAGTTCATGGGCAGGGATGAGAGTGCCTCGAAGAACCGCCGCTCAGTGAGCCCTGTCCTGCCTTGCGGCCACAGCGCCACACCCACCCCAGGTAAGGCTCAGTGCCGTGCCGTGGGGCCACCCTGCACCCCTCCTGGTGGCTAACAGCCCCGCCCCTCCCTTCTAGACCCCGGCTTCCCAGCCCCAATCCCGGTGCCAGCGGATGTCTCCCCAGAGGCCCTCACCTTCCTGCCCGTGCCCCCATGCCCCTCGCCGCTGCCGGCCACACCGCTGCCCACTGAGGAAGAGGCCAGCAAGGAGGACGTCATCTTCTTCTGAGGGCCACAACTCCAGTGCGGGCCCCTGCCCGCCTGGCTGTCCTCTCCCCTGCCCACGCACACCCTGGTGGCTGCCTGGCTGGGCCAGCCTGTTGGTGCTCTGGGTCCCGGCTCTCTCTGGGGTTAGCGGTAGCACCTGGGTAATTTCTTCAACCTCTTCTTACGTATGGAAGTTCTTCACGGCAGGTTGAACCTCAGCTAAATCCAGGAGCTATTTTAAACTATAGAGTAGGTGAGAGATGGACTCCAGCGGGTTTTCCTCAACAGCAAATATGGGGGGTCCCCGTGGGGCTGGGGCACAGGCCAGGGCTCGGTCAAAGGATCCGTGGCCCCAGCTGGGCTGTGCAGTGCAGGAGTCTGTAGGGTATGGCAAGGGGCCAGTACCTTGGGCTGCGGTGGTCCAGAGGCAGGCAGGACCTCTGTACAACAAAGACCCCTGCTGGCTGCAGAGAAAGCGGCAGCCTTGCAAGTAGAGGCCACAGGAAGGCGCTGAGGGTGACCCTGGGTATCCAGGCAGACACTGTGGGCTTGGAAGCTCACTCTGAAAGGCTGAGCAGGCATCGCTCCTGGTTGCATGGTGGAGGCTGCGACTCTGCTGTCCTGCCCATCTGGGGTGGGAGCCCCAAGCCTTGAATGTTAGCCAGGGTAGCTTGTACCCTGAGCTGCTCGGAGGAAGCCCCCAGGGCTCTGTCCCACCTACCACATCCAAGGACACAAGGAGGAAATGCGTGAGATGTTGCCAGCCACAGGACGAATGGCCCTCTCACTGGCACCCCATTTTAATGAGTTGTGGTTGGGGGGGGCACATTTCAAACCTCTTCCCCACCCTGGCTGCCTGAACCGAGGTGGTGGCAGCTGGACCAAACCCCAGGTGGGCTGTTCTTGCTCCTGGCACTGGGGTGCCAGCCACCACCAGGTCATTCTCCCATGCCCAGCAGGGGATGGGAAACTCAGTCTGATGTGCCAGCAGGAATGTTCCCACACAGGCAGGGGCTGTCAGGCGCTGTCACGTGCGCAAGCAGCGCAGCCCTGTCAGCCTTCAGTGAGGCCAGCAAGCACTGCAGGCCCAGGAGGAGTCCAGGCCGGCGCGAGTGCTGACGGTGTCCCCACCCCAACATCATCCCTGGGCTCCTGGTCCCACTGAGAGCCTGGAGGGGTCCCGCCGCCTCGGTCCTCTCTGTTAGTGCTCTGTCCTGTGTCCTGAGTGCCCCCAACATCCCCCAGGTCCCGTCTGTGCCATGTTCTCATCAGTGTTGTATATTTTGTACTGCAATGTTCGGAGCACTTTAGAAAAGCTGACTTTGAGTTCTGCTCTGTTGTGGAGCGAAATTCCTGGACCCCCCCCCACCCCGCAGCGCTCTGGTCCCACAGGGGTGCTGTGGGGGACTCTCCCCAGTCACTCCCAGTAGAGCCCGATTTTGTCTGCACAGCTGGTGGCCGAGCTGTTTGGCGATTTGTCCGTGTCACTGGTGTCCGCTGTGACCGTGATCTTAGCCCACTGGACGTTACTTCTAGCGATTATGTTTCCTCACTGCAGGATACTTCAGGAACACCTAGAACTTAAGATCAGATCCTAGCAATAAACGTGTCCAAGATGACCTCTGGCTGAAGCAGATGTGCCTGGGGGCCTGGGGGCGGGCGATGCAGGCACACGGGTGGGAAGGGGCCAGGCAGCTAGGGCAGAGGTGGCTGAGGAGCACCACCGGGCTAACATGATGCAGGGATGGCCACACAGGCAGTGTGTGGGGCCGGGGCGCAGTGGGGGCGCAGTGATGGCTTAACAGCATAAGTTTCCTTTAGAGGTGGTAAAAATGTTCTAGAGTGGCTTGAGCTGGTGGCTGTGTGTCATACTGAAAACCAGGCAGTTGCACCTCAAGTGTGTTAAGGGCTGTGGTCAGTGAACTGTATTTCAAACTTTGAAGAGCTGGGGTGCAGCTCAGTGGCAGAGCACGTGCTTATGCTTAGCCCTGTGACACCCTGGGTTCAATCCCCTGCACCAAAAATTAACTTTAAAAAACACACAAAGAAGCCAGGTATGGTGACATACAGCTGTGGTCTCAGAACTCAGGGGGGCTGAGGTAGGAGGATCACAAGTCCAGTTTCCACCTGGGCATCTTAGGGAGATCTGTCTGAAAAGGGCTGAGGATGATACTCAGTGGTAGGTTGCACCTGAACACAATTCCCAGTACTAAAAACACTCAGAGAGCTGGCGTGGGATGGGAGTTGGCCACCTTTCCTGGAAGTACTTGTCTCCTGCTTGCTGTACAAGCCCTTCCAGCCCCATGCCCTCCTGGCTCCTCCTCCCTTCTGGTACCCAGACCAGGGTTCCAGTGGCTTCCCCATAAGCGAGGTGCCATCCTCAGGGCCTTGCAGGTACTCGTGGGTTGGGGTCCCCTGCCCTCTTCTTGAGGTTGCCGCTGGGAGGGAGCTGCTATCGCTGGGCGGTGTGAACCAAAGGAGGGAGGGGAGTGTGTGGCCCAGTCTTGGTCAGGATTGCCCAGGCTGGAGTTGGTGTTGAGGGGAGGATTCCCCAGTGCGTTACCCTGAGCGGCCCCCATCAATCCCCACCCACCTGCGGCCACTCGCACACTCCCCTGCCTGACCCTACACAGATGTGTCCCAGCCTCCTGCACTCTGGGACAGGACAGGAGCCATGTGTGTCTTCAGAGACGGCACCATGTGTGGACTGGCCCAGCCTGGAGTCCCCGAGACGCTCAGTGGCACTGCCTGGGTGTCAGCAGCCCCGAGACTGGGCACTGCTGCAGGAGGTGTGTGTAGGCCACCCTGGCCACCATTGATGCCCCCGTGCCCAGGAGGGCACAGTGCGGCGGCCTGGTGAGGAAAATGTCCCTCCAGGGCTGCAGAAGCTCAGGTCAGTGGGCAGTGACCACCCTGGGATGGGGAAGCTGCTGGAAGGTACCCAGCAGGGTGGCCTGGGGGATGGCTTCAAATCACGGCAGCAAGGGCCCAGGAGCCCCCGGTGTAAAGAGGTCACACTGCAGGGCCAGCACCAGGATATTTAATTGATTCTTGGTCCAGCTCTCCCCAGGCCCAGAGGGGGGCATGTGTGTTGCCCCTGCTCCCCAGGACATGGGTCCCAGCAAGCTCAGCCTTGACTCCAGAGCCCCACATAGGGCACTCTCCCCACCACAGCACAGGCCGGGCCCTTGGGCGCTCTGCCAGCCCCTCTTCCCACCATCTGCTTGAGCTGGCACAGGGACGCAGCCCCTGTCTTGACAACTCCCAGTGGGTGAGAAAGGGACCCTCCATCGGGTCCAGCTATGTCCTGCTCCCCGGGCCACATCAGGGGCTGTCAGCCTCCGTGTGGCCGCCAGCCTGGGCTGCCTGGTAGACGCTGAGGAGGGAGGAGATGGTACCCATGAGGCCTACAAGCCATGGGGGGAAGCGGCCGGCCCACAAGACACCTGGAGGCAGCCAGTGCACAGCGTTGGCCAGGTCAGCCAAGTTACTGAGCAGCGTCAACACCTCCGACTGCATCTGCAACGCCATGGCCCTCCTCTTGCTCCGGGGCAGCCGGCTGTGGGGACAGAGGGCAGCAGGGACTGAGGACAGCCCTCCCTGGGGTCCGGCCCCCACCATGGCCCCCAGAGGGGCCCACAGCCTCAAGTCCACCCCTCCATCCTCCAAACTCCCAGAGACAAGCAGGGGCATGGGGTGAGCTGCTGGGTTTGCACAAGATGTGACGGGGACATCGGCCACTGTCCTCAGGAAGCTGGCTCATCCCGGAATGATCTCGCCTGCCAGGTACAGGGCCATGAAGGCTCAGCCCAGGAGTCCTTGCTCTAGCAAGCCTCGGTTTCCTCATCTGTAAAAGCTACTACATCCCACCCAGAGCCCAAAGTGAGGCCCTGCCAGCCTGTGTGCACACATGCATGGGTCATTGCCCTGAGCCCTCTGGGCACCCAGAGTTTGCACCTGGTGAAGTCAGCCTCGGGGCTCTGCAGCCTCTGCCTCAGCTTCAGCACCATCCACAGGGACCTGCAGCACCAGAGACAACAGAACCTGGCTCCAGAGCACAGGACACACAGGGTAGCAGGCTAGGGCCTCCCCTAGGCTGCAAGCTCAGACAGCGGCCTCCCCCCACCTCTCAGATGGAGCCCCAGGCCCAGCTGGGCCTCAAAATTGAAAGCTCAGGGACTTGTGACTGATACGGGCCCGAGCTGCCTGGCTGTGTCACAGACCCACATGCTGGAAGCCAGGGAGCCACAAGCCTGCTCTAAGAGTGGCAGCCCCAGCCGCCTGCCCTGACATCCCTCGGGAAGGCCAGCGGCTGGAAAGAGACAGGGTGGGCTTCACAACAGACACAGCAACCTCAAGGGGACATCAAGAGCCACAGCCAGACCCGGAGCTGCCCCCAAACCAAGAACGGGTAGCCCCCCTCGGAGAGGTGGGGGCAGCCACTCCTCACTCCAAGGCTCCAGGAGGCTTCTCAGCTACTGAATCGTGGGAACTGGGGGTGGGGTGGGGGTGGGGGCGAGCTCCTCTGTTTTATAGGGAACCCAGCCCTTTCCCTTTTTTTTTTTTTTTTTTTTGCTTTTTGAGACAGGGTTTTGCTAAATCATTAAATTCCCCAGGCTGAGCTCACATTTGCAAACCTCCTGCCTCAGCCTCCCAGAGTGTTGGTATTACCTGGCATGGCTCGAGGCAGGGGCTTCTGAACAAGCCAACTCAGCAGATTTGCACAGCTGAAGGCACTGGGGAGGAAGCCACTGTTGGGAAGTTTTAGAAACTCATTTGGGGAAGCACAGAACCTGTCAGGAAGCATCTGGCCCTCTTCTCTGTGTGCCCTACTAGCAAAAGGCAAGCAGCCGCCGGGGACCCCCAGGCGAGGCTGCCACCCTGGCTGCTTCCCTCCGGGCCCTGGACTTCTCCTCCTTGGGTCTGCTCGGCAGTTTCACGCCCCTTCCCTGAGATGTCACCCTAACCCCTCTTGGGACCTGAAACTAGGTTCCCTGTGTGTCCACGGGACAAAGTGAAGGACACTGAGCTGGCAGACGAGCATGGGTTTTCTGGGGCCCAGCATCACCGAGGGTCCTCGTAAGAGGCAGGCAGGAGCCTCAAGAGTCAGACACTGGCAGACACTGCGCTGCTGGCTCTGAAGACAGAGGAAGCCAGGCATGGTGGCTCACACCTGTCACCCCAGCACTCCGGAGGCTGAGGCAGGGCTGCGGCAAGCGTGAGGCCAGGGGAGGGAGCAAAAAGTTGAAAGAAGGGGCCATGAGCCCAGAGTACCTCTAGGAGCTGGGACAGGCAAGATTTTCCCCCAGGGCCTCCAGGGTGGACCCGCCCTGCACATACCCGGAGGCCTGTGTGGGGCTTCCAGGACTGCGCCCTAATATAACCTGCCAGGATGCTAAACCGGTGCTGTTTAAAGTTCTGAGTGTGTGGTTACTCATCACAGCAGCTACCAGAAACAAGCAGTGGGTCGCGCACAACCGTGGGAGGGGAAGGGAAGCCCAAGAGGTGGCTACACCCTGCAGCCTACGGCCTCTGCAAGGTCACTTACCTGGCCACCCCCAGGAGCAGGGAGAGGCCCCAGAGAGCTGTGCTCAGCGTCCACCACCGGGCAGAGTCCACGTGCAGGACCTTGGCGTCGGCAGCCCAGGCGAGGTGCTCACATGGGTAGTAGAGCTGGTCGGCCATGTTGCCCAGCACTGACACCCCTCGGACAAAGGTGTCCTCCTCCTGCAGGGCCAGGGGAGGGGCGGGGCCTGCAGTTGGAGCTCCCCTCTACCCGCAGCGGCCACACCAAGGGGCAGCAAGGCCCCTCCCCACCACCAACCCGGGGTCACACCCACCTGTGGGATAGAGCTGCCCACAGCCCGATGCCAGCCCAAAGGACTCTGCCTCACCAGCTCCGGGTGGGCACCCAGCTCTGCCACCTTCCTGTTTCTTTTTTAAGTTCCCCAGAGCTACGGTGGGGACAGAGCTCCAGGCAGCTGCGCCTCAGAGCACACGTGAGCACTTGGTCCTGCACAGCACCTGGGACACCTGCCCAAGCTGTTCCTCTTCTTCCCTCTGATTGTCTGTGTTTTGCAGTGCTGGGGATTGAACCCAAGGCCTGTGCACTGAGCCACCCTCACCCCCATCTCTGCCCCAGGCTCTATGACACTCCCTCTACCAAGCAAAGGCAGGGCCTGAGCTGCTGGAGCAGCGAAACGCATAGGCCTGGTTTCTTGTCTCCCCTGCCCTCCTCAGGACCCTGTCTCTGTCCTCGTGGGCAGTGCGGCAGAGATTCTGTGCAGTGACGCAAACAGCAGGCTGCTCCCCGCAGTACCATAGTAACAGCAAAACACGAGCTACCCATCCATCCACAGAGGAGGAGTCAGAGCATCAGCTGTTAATGCGGGGCATACTATGTGGCCATCAAGAACAAAGGGGCCGAGGCCAGGCATGGTGGCACAATCCTGTAATCCCAGCACTCAGGAGGCTGAAGCAGGAGAATCGTGGCAAGTTCGAGACCAGCCTGGGCTACAAAGTGAGCTCAAGACCAGCCTGAACTACACAGCCACACCCTGTCTCAAAAAAAGTCACCTCCCCCAAAATGAAGGGGCCTGGCATACAAGTACATGCCTGTCCTCCCAGCTACCTTGGGAGGCAAGAGGATCACAAGTTCGAGGCCAACCTGGGCAACTTAGCAAGGCCCTGTCTCAAAATAACAAGGGCTGGGAGTGTAGCTCTGTGGTAGAGCTCTAGGTTTGACCCCCACCACCGAGAAGGCGGGGGGGGGGGGGCTCTGTCTGCACCGATGAGAATGAGCTCCTGGCTATACTGTTCTGTTGAAAAAAGTAGGCAGCAGAACAGGGTGACGGGGACCACCACTCTGTGTGTGAGCAGCAACGTCTGCCTGTGTGACTGCAGGAAGTTCACCCGGGCCACACGGGGTCTCGGCCACCACAGTCACCTCGCAGGAGGCCTGGGGCCCGGAGGGTCAAGGAGGGAGAATTTATTATTCACTCTCAGGATGTGCAGACGTGTTAACTTTTTTTTAAAATTTAAATCAAGGCTAGGGTGCAGCTAAGTGGTAGGGCCCTCATGTGCAGGTCCAGAGTTTGATTCCTGGTACCCCCCAAAAAAACCCAAAGCCCTGGGTTTGATCCTCAGAACCTCAAAAATAAATATACATATGAATTAAATTAAAATGACAATGTCTGATCATCTCAAGAAAGAAAGTCAAAAAATAAACTGTCCAACAGGGAGCACTTTGAGATAAGCCCATAAAACACAGACTGAGGCTAAGGCCCGAGGCTTTCTAAGGTCTGCGCCCCTCTCCCTCCATCCCACGCACCCCGTTACCTCTGTCCCCAGGCCATACTGCTTTGTGTAAAGAAACATGGCCAGGTCATCAAAGAGTCGCAGGACAGTCCTGCAGTGGCTCAGCTGGGCCGACACCGCCAGCAGGCGTGTCCCCACTTCTGACCTGGCCGGACATTGTTTGAGCAGGACCCCACCAACCAGCTGGCAGCAGTACCCCAGTGTTCGGATCTGTGGGAAACCAGAAGCAGTCAACACGCCTGTGTTCCCCAGTTAAGCTGGATCACCCCTGACCTGGTTGCATGTGCAGAAGACTCTAAATCAACAATCTACCAACAAAAGCTGGAAGTTTAAAAAGGTATTTCCAAGCTGGAGGCATCGGTGCAAGCCTGGGATCCCAATATCCTAGGAGGCTGAGGCAGGAGGATGGCAAAGTGTGAGCCCAGCCTGAACAACTTAAGGACTGAGTGAGACCCTGTCTCAAAAGAAAAAAATAAAAAAGGCTGAGGATGTAGCTCTGCACAAAAGCTCCAGGTTCTATCCCTAGCACTGAAATACATAATAAATAAATGCTCTTACAGGTGGGGCAAATGGGGAACGTGACACTGTCCAAAGGTGTGGAGCCTAACAAGAGTCCTGGCACCTGCAGGAGGAGGAGGCAGAAATGCAGGTTTGCATCAACCTGCTTGGGCCAAAGCCCTTGGCTGGGCTGCAAGCTGAGCAGGGGATCCGGCCCCAATCCATCAGATGAAGCAGCAATCGGAGTTACTTTAGTGACACTCAAAGGGTCATCAGAGCATTGTGAAATGGACGAGGGTCAATTCCCTTCTAGTTTCCATTTTTCATCTGCTCCTCAAAAAGTGCTTCTCTCTGTGGTTTTATATATTCTCTCGCTTGTAATCCTTCCCAGATCACTGTAACGGTAAAACACTGCAATTTAGATGTCCAATTTAAAATGAGGGTGTGAAAGCCTGAATGCTCAACCATAGGAGATTTGGCTGGAACTGAAATGCAGACCAGTGTGGCGCACGCGCGCGTGTGCGCGCGCGCGCGCACACACACACACACACACACACACACACACACACGTGCTCCCTGGTACAAGTGACATGTGCACTGGTAAAGTACTGGTCAGGGCATGTTAGGAGCCCAACCTCTGGGACCCGAACGGAATAACCCTGGTTACAGGGGATTTGGTAGAATTTAAATGTCCAGCCATAGGGGGAACCCTGTAATATCCTCAACCCCTCACGACAGCGCTGGGAACAAGCCAGGGAGCCGCTTGGTCAGATCCTCACTGTCAAGCACGGAGACCTGGTCGGGAAGTGGGAATGCCGCCGGGCTGGGTCAGCAGGAACAAACTAAGCGTCCAACGCCAGGGCACGGACCTGCAACCTAGCTGGGGCAGGGCCCCAGCGATGGGGGTACCCTGCGCGACACTGCCCCTCTCTGGCCTCTGTGTCCTCATCCCTGAGCTCTGAGCAAACTCCAGGACTCCGGCCCCGCTCGGCCCCAGCCTCACCAGGCGGTCGCGACCCCTGTACGACTCCAGCGCCGACGCCAGCCCGCTCACTACCGCCATGGCAACTCTGCCGTGACGTTAGCGGGACGGCGGCGCGCGCAGGGCCAGGCCGCGTCTGGGCGGAGCGCGAGCCCTCGCACTCTGCGCCTGCGCCGAGGCTGCCCTTTGTCCCGCGAAGCTGGGGTGACTCCAGGAGGTTTTTGTGGCGGGTTAAACAACGCGAAAGTGTGTCAGAGTTAACCGAGACCCATGCTGCATCGCTAGATAGCTGGGGCGGGGCGCGAGGCTCAGGGCTGAGCATTGGCTCAGCAAGCGCGAAGCCTGGTTTCAGTGTCCTGGAATGAAACGGAAAATAAAGTTCAAGTGTGTATATAAAATATATATATATATCCAGCCTGGCGTGGTGGCGCACGCCTGTAATCTCAGCACTCGGGAGGCTGAGGCAGGAGGATCGCTGCGAGTTCGAGACCAGCCTGGGCTATAAAGTGAGCTTAAGGTCAGCCTGAACTGCATGGCGAGACCTTTTTGTCTCAAAAAGACAAAATTTTATATATATATATGTATATATATATATATATATATATATATATATATATATCTGTGTGTGTATCTGCAACTATAGCTATAGATACGTGTGTATGTATATGAATATATCTAGGTACGTGTGTATTTCTACACTTCTTTGTGGTAGTATTTGGGGTTGAATCAAGGGCCTTCACACTGAGCTCCACCCCTGACATGTTTTTATTTTTGAGACAAGGTCTCGCTAAATCGCCAAGTTGCCTAGGCTGGGCTCGAACCTGTAATCCTCCTGCCTCAGCCTCCCACTGTGCTGGGATGACAAGCATGTGCCACCGTGCTCAGCTTTTATTAGTGTGTGTGTGTGAGATAGTGTAATATACATATAACTGTGTATATATATTATATAAATATGTATATATTATGTATGTGATGTGTATGTATTCGTGTGCATGTGTATACAATATAAATATATATTATGTATGTGATGTGTATGTATTCGTGTGCGTGTGTATATTAATATGTACATATTATGTATGTGATATATATGTATTTGTGTGCATGTGTATAGAATATAAATATGTACATATTATGTATGTGATGTGTATGTATGTGCGTGTGTATATAAATATGTATATATTATGTATGTGGTGTGTATGTATTTGTGTGCGTGTATATAAATATGTACATATGTATGTGATGTGTGTATTCGTGTCCATGTGTATATAATATGTACATATGTATGTGATGTGCATGTACTCGTGTGCGCATGTGTATAAATATGTATATATTATGTATGTGGTGTGTATGTATTCGTGTGCATGTGTATATAAATATGTACATATTATGTGTGTGATGTATATGTATTCGTGTGCATGTGTATATAATATAAATATGTACATATTATGTATGTGATGTGCATGTATTCATGTGCATGTGTATATAAATATGTATATATTATGTACATGATGTGTATGTATTCGTGTGTGTATAAATATGTATATATTATGTATGTGATGTGTATGTATTCGTGTGTATATAAATATGTACATGTTATGTACGTGATGTGTATGTATTCATGTGCGTGTGTATATAAATATGTACATATTATGTATGTGATGTATATGTATTCGTGTGCATGTGTATATAATATAAATATGTACATGTTATGTACGTGATGTGCATGTACTCGTGTGCGTGTATACAAATATGTATATATTATGTATGTGATGTGTATGTATTCGTGTGTGTGTATATATAAATATGTACATATTATGTATGTGATGTATATGTATTCATGTGCATGTGTATATAAATACATATGTATGTGATGTGTATGTACTCGTGCACATGTATGTAATATAAATATGTACATATTATGTATGTGATGTGCACGAACTCATGTGCGTGTGTAATATATACATGTATGTATTATGTATGTGATGTGTACATGCTCGTGTGCGCATGCATGTAATATATATATGTACATATTATGTATGTGATGGGCACATACTCGTGTGCACATGTGTGTTATATATATATATATGTACATGTTATGTATGTGACGGGCACATACTCGTGTGCGCGTGTACGTAATATATATGTATATACTATGTATGTGATGTGCACATACTCATGTGCACGTGTTGTAATATATATGTGTACATATTATGTATGTGATGGGCACATACTCGTGTGCACATGTGTGTTATATATATATATATGTACATGTTATGTATGTGACGGGCACATACTCGTGTGCGTGTGTACGTAATATATATGTATACTATGTATGTGATGTGCACATACTCATGTGCACGTGTATGTAATATATATGTGTACATATTATGTATGTGATGGGCACGTACTTGTGTGCGCGTGTATGTAATATATATATGTACATGTTATGTATGTGACAGGCACATACTCGTGTGCACGTGCATTTAATACAAATATGTACATGTTATGTATGTGATGGGTATGTATTTGTGTGCATGTGTGCCAAGTAACCCATTACAGAGGCTCAAAGAGGGATTTCTTCTAATTTTTCTCCTTTACCCTTCCTCACTATCTGCCTATATTGGGTACGATGCTCACAGTATCATTATAAGTCATCTTTAGATGTTATGAAAACACTTAGATCTTTCAAGAAGAATCTAGTGAACAGAACTGCCCCAGGTAGGGTTCATGAGGTGACTGGTTAACTTTCACCTTTATGACATTTTGTAACTTCTGAGTTTTGCGCAATATACATGGATTATCTTGTCCAAAAAAATCAAAGTTTTCCAAAAGTTAACACCCATTCCCTCCCCTTTTTAAAGTTGAGGTACATCATATAACATGAAATTCATCTCTTTTTTTTCCCCTCAGTACTAGAGATTTTACCCAGGACCTTTGCACTGCACTATATCCCCAGCCCTTTTTCACTTTCTACTTTGAAACAGAGCCTCATTATATTGCCCAGGCTAGCCTCAAACCTGTGATCCTCCTGCCTCACCCTCTCAAAAGTGCTGGAATTACAGGTGTTTGCCATCACTCCTGGCTGAAATTCACCATTTAAAAATGTACAGTCCAGAGTCAGGTGTGGTGGTGCACACCTGTAATTCCAGCACTCGGGAGGCTGAGGCAGAAGGATCATTGACAGTTCAAGACCAGCCTGGACTACAAAGTGAGCTCAAGTTCAGCCTGAACTGCATAGCGAGACCTTGTCTGAAAAAGACAAAAAAAGAAAGAAAAAGAATGTACAGTCCAGTGGCACTTAGTACATTCACATATTGGACGGTCATTGCCCCTTACTAGCTACAAAGCATTTTGTCACCCTGAAGGAGATGTCATACGACACTAGAGATTGCTACCACAAAATATGACACCTTGACATAAGGATTATTTTGAGCAGAAGGTGAAGCACATATAGGAAAAGCTCTTCCCGCTTTGCTATTTTTCCCAAAAGGAAGACACAAGTTTACAAAGGCATCTCCTCCCTCTCTACCAGGAAAGACACTGATCACTAGATACCCTTGGAACTCTATTTCTTTGATTTGGTTTGGGTTGGTTTGGGTTGGGTTGGGTTGGGTTGGTTTGGATTTTTGAGACAGGGTCTCACTATGTAGCCCAGGCTGATCTCAAAGTCATGGTGACCACCCTGCCTCAGCTTCCTGACAGCTGGGATTACAGGCATGTGTTCCACCACACCCAGCACTTTATCTACCATTTATCTGCCTTCCCATAATTTGCCACCCCATGGAGACTCAAAGTCCTTCTGACTTGTCACTGCCCTGCAAATGCTCTGTTCTGGGTCAGAGATGCTAATTAGCCTGAGTTCGATCCTATCACTCACTTCTCCGGACACGCCCACCTGCCCATGAGATCTGTGAATGAATGTTTGTTTTCCTCTCGATTCTCGTTACAAGGACCTGAGTTAAGAACTAAGGCCACTGTGGTGACAGAGCTGCTATGACCCCTTATGTACACGTGCTTAAGTTCCCACTTCCAATCCCTTGGGGTGTATACCCAGGAGCAGAAGTAAGTCTAGGTTTAACTTTTGAGGAACTGCTAAACTTTTTTCCACAGTGGCTGCACTATTTGTGTCCCTACCAGCCACACACAAGAGTTCCAACTTCTCCATATCCCTGTGACATCCTTTTCAAGTGACTGTTGTCACGCTAGTGGCTGTGAAGTGGTATCCTGTCATGGTTTGGCTTTGTATTTCCTGAGAGACTCATGACATTGACTGGTTTTCTTTTGAAAAATATTTCTTTTAAGACAGGGCCTCACTATGTAGTTCAGGCTGGTCTTGAACTATGTAGTTCAGGATGGCCTCAAACTCTCAGCGATCCTCCTGCCTCAGCCTCCCAGAGTATGTATGGGATGACACATGTAAGCCATCATGCCTGGCTGGCGTGCTTCTGTCTCCTTTGCAGCCAGGCCTAGTGGCGCACACCTGTCATCTTAGCGGCTTGGGAGGATAAGGCAGGACGATAACCAGTTTAAGGTCAACCTGGTCAATTTAGCGAGACCCTGTCTCAAAATAAAAAATGGAAAGGGCTGAGATGTGGCTCCGTGATAGAGCACCCTGGATTCCACCACTAGTACTGCAGAAGACCTACCAAGGAATCCCACAAGAGCTAGCTTCCAAGGTCAGGAGCCCCCAAGACCTGAAAACCTCCACCTGGGCCACACACCCCAAAGTACCTCCCTACACAACCAAGCCTTCAAGGCCAGTGCACCCTTCGGTCCACACCCAATGTGCCCACCACACCCAAACCACACAGCTGTCAGAACATCACTGTGCACCTTGCTTATTCACCCAGCCTCTGTCCGTCCATCTGCAGGAAGCCCTGTTGACAGCCAGACCCATGGCTGGCAGAGAGTAGGTTCTCAATGGAAGTTACTGCCGGCAGGCCTTGGCCCTATCTGAAGGTCTCTCCCCCGCGTGCCAGGGCAACCTAGGAGGCCTCTTCCATACTGAACTACAGGGGTTTGGATGGAGCTCACCACACCACAGACAGCAGGAGCCTGACACAGCCTCAATACCCAGTTAGCAGGGATTTGGCCAGAACCTAACTGTCCAGCCAGCCGAGAACCCCTGCAGTATCTTAAGCCCCAGATGAGATGCTTTGGCACAATCTAGGGACCAACTTCAGTGGCCCAGGCAGCTTCTGAGAGTTCTATCATGGACTCTTACTTGGTCTGTGCAAGGAAGCCTGGCCAGGTTGCATCCGCAGAGCAACCCCCATGTCCCATGCTGAGGGGAGAAAACTTATTTTGTTTGAGACTGGCTCTCACTATGTAGCCCAGGCTGGCCTTGAACTTGAGGTGATTCTCCTGCCTTAGCCTCCCAAGTGCTGGGATGACAGGCGTGAGCCACCACATCTACTGCTAAGGAGAGTAGCAGTGCCCAACCTCTTCCGACTGACCCCTTCCAGAAATGATTCGGCTGGACTCCAGAGCAGCAGAACCTCTCTCCCGCTTCCTGTTAGCACCCCTCATCCGCCTTCTGAATTCTGCCTTCCCTGCAGGCAGGAGCAGGAGGCGCAAATGTGCAGTCGCACCCGCCTGGCAGGACCCAAGCCCAGTGGGCTGGAGGCCAGGAGCAGGCCTCAAGCCAGGGGACCAAATGAGACTGTGATTAAATTTAGTGCCAAGGAGCCCACCTCACTGCTGACTTGAGGCATTGTGAACTGTATCAGCCTCATCACTCATATTTTTATTTCATTTACTCTTTAAATTTTAACACAGCCAGGTGTCATAGTACAGACCCATCATCCCAGTTACTCGGGAGGCTGAGGCAGGAGGGTCACAAGTTCAACCTGAGTAATTTAGAGACTTAGTGAGCCTCAGTATCAAATATAAAGAAGGCTGGGCTGTAGCTCAGAGGTAGAGCACCTGGGCTTGATCACCAGTAACACACACACACACACACACACACACACACACACACACACAGATTTAATCAGCTGTACTGAACTATGGTTTATAAACAATAAAACTCAACACTGTCAGTTCAGTGAGTTATCCTGCTTCTCCTTTCCATTCGGTTTAAGGGGTTTTAACACAGCTGTGCAGTTCTGTAACCACCGTAAAAATTAAGATATACAACATGTTTATCATTTCCCCAAATTCCCTGTGCTTTTACTGTTGTTTAAAAACTGTTTTAATAAGCCAGTCATGGTGGCATATGCCTGTAATCCCAGCACTCAGGAGGCTGAGGCAGGAAGATCACCATGAGTTTGAAGCCAGCCTGGGTTATATAGCGGGACCCAGTCTCAACACAACCAAAAATAAATAAATAAGTAAATACTAAATAAAAAATGTTGAGATAGGGTTTCGCTATACAGTTCAGGTTGGCCTTAAACTCACCATGGAGCCCAGGCTGGCTTGAACTTCCAGCAATTCTGCCTCAGCCTCCCGAGTACCGGGTTTACAGCTGTACCCTACCACATCCAGCTTTTTAAAGGAACCTTCTGAAAGACACTAAGGGGCACAGACAGGGGCTGGGGATGCAACTCAGTGGCACAGCATCTGCCAGGCAAGCACGAGGTCCTGAGTTCGATTCCCAGTACAAAAAAAGAAGACATTTCATTCTGATCTAGTACTGTATCGTATATTATTTGTCTCACTTCATTTTACAAAAATAAAAGGGAGGGCACACAGACTCAGGGAGACCGAGTGGGGCTGTGTGGGGAGGCTAAGGCACAGGAAGATGGAGAAGAAGCACAATGGGCCCCAGCAGCTGCTTCTTCCCATCCTTCCTGCTGCTTCCCAGAACCGGCGCTGAGGACAGACGGAGCCTCAGGAGGCAGCGTTCAAAGCAGGTCCTCAGGCTCCCGAAGGTCCAGAACCGTTGTGACACCATCGCTGCTGCGGAAGTGAAGGTCACAATGGACAGTGCTGCACAGAGGGGAGGCAGGCTCTGGAGTGCCCTGTGACCTTCCCGGGGAGATCAGGGACAGAGGGAGTCTGAAGGCCCGGTCTGCCCCTAAGCCCAACACTCCCAGCTCCCTCCACACCCCCGGAGGTAGGTCTCTCTGGCCGTATCTGTGTTCTTGTGGAGGAGGGAGCCAGGGCTCCCAGGAGTCAGTGACCTGTCTAATAACTGTAGTTGTCAGCTTCTCCCATAAAGAATTTGGAATCTTCTTTTTGTGTGTGTGTGTGCGCTACTGGGGATTGAATTCCGGACCTTGTGCTTGCCAGGCAGGCGCCTATTCCACTGAGCTATATCCCCAGCCCAACTTGGAATCTTCTTGATTCTCAACTATTTCAGGATGTGAAATGACAAAAAAAAAAAAAATGAGATGAGAAGAGAAAAGCAAAACAGATGTGATGGTGTATGGCTGTTATCCCAGCTACTCAAGAGGCTGAGGCAGGAAGACCTCAAGTTTGAGGCCAGCCTGGGCAACTTAGCGACTCAGCAACACAGTCTCCAAATAAAAAATACAAAGGGCTGAGGCTATGGCTCAGGGGGAGAACAGTTGCCCAGGGCATTCGAGGGCCTGGGTTCCACCTCCATCCCAGGACTGCAAATGAAAAAGGACAAACCTGAACACTAAAAAAAAGAAAAAACTTTCATGAAAAACTCGCGGCTGAACACAAGAGCAAGTGGGTTTGCTGAAGTGGTCTGGGGGGGCTTCCTGGAGGAGCAGAGGCGGAAAGCCAGGAATCGTGGGGGCAGCAGGGAGGGGGCGGGGGAGACCGCTCCGCTCCACCTAAAGCTAGAACGAACCGGGCTGTGGAGGGCAGGGGCTGGGAGCTTGGAGTTGAAGGGAGGAAAGAGAGGAGGGTGAGAACCGCAGTTCTGAAGACAGGAGGAGATGGAAGGGAACAGAAATGGCCCAGGGTAACTGCGCGGGGGGGGGGGCAGAAGGCACAGGGAGAAAGCGCGGTGGAAATGAGATTGTGTAGCTGCGGTGGCACCTGCCTGTCATCTCAGTCCTCGGGAGGCTGAGGCAGGAGGATTGCTGTAGCTGGGCTACATAGTGAGCTCAGAAGGATAGCCTGAAGTATAAAGAGAGAGCCTGTCTCAAAAAAAAAAAAAAAGAATGCTGGCTGTGGATGGACTTTCTTTCTGTAATAGCATGTCCCTCCTCTGCCTTAAACCCTACCATGGCTCCAGCTCATTACAAAAGAGCCAAGGTTCTCACCTGCGCTTTGGAGCACCCGGCCACCAGCACCTTCCCAATACCATATTTTGCAAAGCTGGGCATAGAACCCAGGGCCTTAGCACAGCTAGGCAAGCGCCTTACCTCCAGCGTGTTTGGTCAACTGAGGTACCGCCCCCCTTCCGTGCCTAGAACAGAGCCTCAACAGATGCCACATGAAT